>AWOL01S0004926.1:184784-198123 GCA_000715115.1 Nicotiana otophora | reverse complement strand
AACATTTAAAATTCGCATACCATCACCCACAATTAAATGATAAATATGACAAATACATCTAACGTGAAAAATGTTACTACATACAGGACTTAGTGTAGTGGTAAGCAAGACTACATCATTTGTGTTACTAGTAGCATTATCCATTNGAGGGGTTAAATGGCTATTTTATAAATAGCCAACGGCTATTTTTGACAGCCCAACGGCTATTTTTTTTTTAAAAAAATAGCCGTTTGGCCCGCTAAGGGACCGGGCCGGTCCCGGGTCATGGCGGGCCAAACGGTCTCGGGCCTGACGGGCCCAAATCATAGGACCGACCCACGAGACCGGATCAGGCCCGCTAAAACCGGACCAAACGATCGTGGCCCGTTTAGCCGTTTGGCCCATTTGGCCCGCGGTCCCGGGCCTGGACCGGCCCACTTGCCAGCCTTAGTCTCAAGGCAATTCTCTATCCAAAGAATTTGTTTAAAAGCTTTTTATGAAAAATGTAAGGACAAGGGTCAAAATACCCCTCTAGAAAATGATCAAGTTTATCCTCCGTTATACTTTTGGTCTAAAAATACCCCTATTATTATACAATTGACTCAAATATGCCCCTCCTCCGTTAAGATTGTCCAAGGTGGACGCCCAATCCCAAGTGACACTGGAATTTTGACCACGTGGCATGCCACCTCACTGCCCCCATCCCATTTAACCCCTATCCTTCACTTCTTCTTCCACCACTAGTACCTCCTACCCCTTCACCGAGAGTGCCGCCATTAACACCATAACCGCCACTATTTTCACCATTTTCACCTTTCTCCCTAAAACTCGGCAAGTCTTCTTTCTTTTCCTAATATCACATTTCTTGTAGAGTGTTAGCGGGGGAAGCAACAATTCAAAATTGACCTCACTTCATTTTGTGATTAGGACATCGAAGTTTGGCTATCTGTAAGCATTCCCAAGTCACTTAAAAAATTTCAAAAAAATATAAGTATGTGATGAAAATATTTGGTTGTCTTAAATTATTTTTTAATTAATTGAGGGTGATGAATTGTGTCGCCATTCATATAAGAATCTTAAATCAATTTCCTTCAAGTTCTCAACTCTTATGTTTCGTAGCCCTTAATGTTCAAAACCGTCACGAGAATAATATTTTCAAAATCACCTGAACGTTATATCCATGCTCCATCCACCTTTTTCACTACAATTGAAAAAATGATCTACAAATTTTCTGGTACAAATAATTTTTATAAAAATAATAATTAACTAATTAGATCTTATGTCATCATATGTACCGTGAAGTTAAAAAATAGTAAGGATGCACCTGAGTGTAATCTTTTGAGTCGTATTAGGGATGATTCTAGTAGTTTACCATTTTTTCTTGATTCTTAATATCATGTCCCCAAGAACTTGGAAGTTGTTCCTGGTGAGGCGTTTTTCCTGTGTGAAGCTTTGAGGGTGTTAGTAGACAGAGGCGTATCCAATATTTTGAAAGGATGGGTGCACTATTAAGAAGAGGTGGATCCAGAATATAAATTTTATAGGTTCAACCTTTAGTTCTTACGATTGCGCACTCATTACACTTTTAAAATTATAAGTTCAATTTTTTTTAAATAGTAATTTTTTACATCTATATCTATTTTCCATATTGAAAATATTGGGATCAGTTGAACCCATTGACTATATGCTACATCATACACTACTACTAGTTTTAATATTAATATTTTATTTAATCATATAAGATTTCACGACGACAAAAGAAGAATAGGAATTTCAATGTGTGAAAATTTTGAAGAATAAACCAAACAAAAAAGCAATAAAAAGAAAAAGTACTTAATTAATACGCAAAAAATAACACCAGACACGCCCATCTCCCGCGGGCGTCTAGTTCTAGAAAAAAAGAGAGGAAAAAACAACAAGATTGACATAAGATTTGAACTCACAACCTCACCTAGAGAGATACACCCAATAACCATCACATTATATAGTAATACTTTGAGCATGGGTGCATACACATATATTTTTTTAAAAAATAAAAAAATATAACATTACTATACATGATTTAGGGAGGGGAGCATGGGTTCACGTGCCCCATGGAACCACCCTAGATACGCCCATGTTAGTGGAGGTGGAGATAGTGAAAATACTGGTCATAGTGGTGTTGATGGTGGAACTGGTGGTGAAGGGGTAGGAGATGCTAGTGGCGGAAGAAGAAGTGAAGGAGGGGTAAAATGAGTTGGGGCAGTGAGGTGGCATGCCACGTGGCCAAAATTCCAGTGCCACAGGGGATTGAGCGTCCACCTTGGACAATATTAACGGAGGAGGGGCATATTTGAGCCAATTATATAACCGCAGGGGTATTTTTAAACTAAAAGTATAACGGAGGTTAAATATTATCCTTTTCTCATAATAGAGGGGTATATTTGACCTTTTTCCCAAAAATGTAAACCAAAATTCAGAACTTTTTCAATTATCTCAAAAATTATCGCGTCCAACCTCATCAGCTGACAGAATAGTGGATTAGTAGAGTCATGAAAAGTAAATAAAAGGCCAGTTCGATACACGAAACATCTGACATTCATGTAATGTTCGGGAAAAGGTCGCACCACAAAGGAATATGATGTAGGCCGCTTGGTGATGTAGGCTGATTTCACAGCTTGAACCCGTGAACGATAGGTCACATGGAGACAGAGGCAGATTCATGATTTAAATCTTATGGGTTCAATTTTAATGTTTTTAACAATGAAGCCATTATATTTTTAAAGTTATGGGTTCATATCTACTATTTTTGCAATTTTAATGAATTTTTACGTACAAATCTTTACTCCGCGTAAAAAATTATCGATTCAGTTGAACCCGTATATAGTACACTACATACGCCTCTATGTGGAGAAAATTTTACCGATACTCTAAGACACCTTCTAATAGAGTCATGGAGGAGTACCAAAGTGATTTATACCACACTCGAGTTTTTGGCTAGATTTCCATCACCTGTTTCCTTTGGAACCCACTACTGATTTTGGAGAAACAATAGAAGACTCTACTCTTTCCTCTTTATCTCAGGAAAGTTTAAGTTCCTAAACTGATAGAGCAAAGATAGACTTGTTGCTTCACATCACCATTCTCCACCTTAAGTTTTTGATCCATTTCCAGGCCTTTTTGTTACATTGGACGGTTCAATCATGAAGCCCAATTTGTCCCGCTACTTATTTTATGAAGAAGGGTGGCACAATATTAATAATAATAATTAGTGCAAGTTATATATGTTGACAGTAATAATTCCTATATTACTTCCTCCTTCCCAATTTCTTTGATCATTTCGGATTTGGATAGTCAAATGAGGTTTTTTTTTTTTATTTTATTTTTTTAATCATTATTTTTCATATGCCTTTTAAACGTTTCAAAATTTTTAGTATAATGACTTATAGTACCTTTGATATAGTTTCGTAAATTTTATTTCAAAAATATTAAAGATTCTATGTCCAACTTCGCGGCTAAAATTAAAAAAAATGACTCTCAATATCATAAATGCATCCAACAAATTTGGACAGAGAAAGTATTAATTAGTATAGTATAACCATTTTTAGCAAGCCACTTTTCTTCTTCAGTATGTCTTAGGCGTCGATGGTATATTTCCAGAAAATGTGACTTGCACGAACAATGTGGGGATTTGGTGAATGCTATCACAAGACCAGATCTTGAGTTAAGTATCAACCTTAGCCTTTGTGCCTGTTATGCATGAAAATAACAGAAGTGAGTCACTCTATTCAGTGAGAGATAGTGTAGACCATAGTTACGTTATAAGTTACAACTCATGATCGCTATTGACAATACCTATATGCAGAGGCGGATCTAGGATTTGAAGTTGGCGGGTACCATAATTTCCTTTAATGTATACTTTATAATGACTAAATATGAAATTTGTTAGGAATGTTTATTCGATTTTTTTGAGTTGATTCGGGTCAACCTAATAGGTATTTTTTATTTGAAAATTTAAAAATTACATCTCAGATATAAAAAAACAAACGTGATCAGAATTTTAAAGTAGGATCACACATTTATTATAACAACATAAGTAAAATCAACATTTTCACTGGAAAATTACATCTTTTTTGTATATTAAAAATTAATTTACACAAGTAAGATAACATCTTCAAAGAGAGAATTACATCAATCAGAATAAGAAAATTTAAAAAAATATTGTCCATAGATAAATTATACCCCATAAGTATAAATTAGATAAACTACAATTTTCTATAAATCAAAATCATAAATCACATATTTTTTAAGCAATGCTTACAAAATTATAGTAAAGTGATTTAAATTATATCTAACAACCATCGCATAACACAAATTTTTATGATATAATAAAAAAGATGAAAAAAATTTGATCTCAACCTAAAATTCTCATTAAGACCCAAGTTTTTCGGATTTGAAAGAAGAAAACTCATAAATTTAATTAAGAGGATTGCTTATTTTATATCATTTTAAAGTTTAGGAGTCTCTTTTTTGAGTGTTCTTGCTAGAGATGACATACAATATAATAGAATAGAGAAAAGAAAAATATAAAATAATAATAAAACGACAAATAGAAAATTCGGTGGTAGCCGAAAAGGGAAATGACTAGGACAAAAGAAAATAAAAGCACAAAGAAAAGAGAAAGTCAGACAAGATTCAAGAAAAATTCAACTTGAATTTTACACACGAGAAAAGCTTTCAAAAATATCTACCAGTCATGACACCTTCGTCTAGTTTACGGTTGCGGGTGGCAGGATCACATAATTAATCTAATTTAAGAAAATTTCAACATAGGTATATAAAATTTTTATCATTTTACCGGGTGCCATGCCACCCCTTCTTAAAGGGATGGATCCGGCCCTGCCTATAGGTATACGGTAGAAACCGAGCTCGCCTATTGCATGACAGACCGGGGATGAAACATAATGGATTGAAGATCGACCCTAGATTCCATCGAACCTAAGCACAAGGTTGGAACATGCGTCTTCAAGATTATCGAGTCTGTAACCCCGGAATTGACCCCGACTCCAAATTAGCTTGAGAAAACATTATCTAATCAAAATAACGGAATGCTAAAATATCCGTAACCGGTCGGATATCACGGCGGGAATCTCGGCACGTATCAATGAAACTGATTAATTAGCAAATCATGAGAGTTTTTTTACCTTATATAGAATTGTACCTAAAGTAGGATTTCTCTACTATATAAAGAAGGTCTGATTGTTTGTAAAGTACAGGGTAACACACATCTCAAAGCAATAAACTATCATTTCTAGTTGTTATTGTATCATTACTCTGTTCCGGCATCGATGATAGCATTTTTGACTCAAGGGTGATCAACCTTTAAGGCCAAGATTGTTCAACTTGTGTGGTTTGCATTTACTTTTCTTATCATTAATTTCAATCTTAATCTGCTTTCTCATTTTATATCAAGTTAGATCACGTATCCTTAAAACTACGTATAAATTCAATTGTTATCCGGTTCTGAGGGTAAACAGTTTGGCGCCCACCGTGGGACTAAGGATAATAGTGGTTATTCGATACAAATCTACATAACACACACTTCTCTACACTTGTTCTTTGAAGTGTCTTTGATTCCAGGCTAAAATACAAAAATGTCAAACTCTCAATCAACACCTCTGCATGTTGACAATGAGTTCGGTCACCGAGGTAAAAATAACAACATAGTGCCCGGTAATGAGGTACTGCCTGCTGATTCGATTGATGCTAATTCACATGTGGCTATCGATGCAAACTTGCTTATCGACCCCAAAAATAGCGTTCGTGGTAGAGTCCGATCGGCAACTTGAGACACACAAAACGTTGAAGGAGACGGGATCAGCCTACGAGTGATCTTCAAAATGTTGCAGGCTCAACAGGTGGTGATATCTCAGTTACAGAACCAAAGTCGTGCACCAAGCAAGGTTGAGCCCGATCTTTCCCGTGAAGTCACCCACAGGGATGAAGCACTCGTAGAAAGGTCAAATGAATATGAATCGGGGTCTAGCCCCGATATTATAAAGATGCTCGAGGAGATGACAAAACGGATAAAATAAGGGGATATGAAGATCGAGGCTAACGACAAAAGGTAGAAACCTACAATTCCAGGGTAGACCAAGTCCCAGGAGCACCTCCGATATTGAAGGGCATGGATTCCAGGAAGTTCGTGCAAAAATTTTTTCCACCGAGTGCGGCTCCGAAGCCGATCCCCAAGAAATTTCGTATGCCTGAAATACCTAAGTATAATGGAACGACCGACCCAACCGAGCATGTAACCTCGTATACATATGCTATCAAAGGGAACGAACTGAATGACGATGAGATCGAGTCTGTTCTGTTGAAAATATTTGGGGAGACCATGTCGAAGGGAGCTATGATATGGTATCACAATTTACCTCCTAATTAATATTGACTCATTTGCTATGCTTGCAGATTCTTTTGTAAAGGCACCCGCAGGTGACATCAAGGTCGAGACTAGGAAATCGGACCTTTTCAAAGTCAAACAGAAGGATAACGAAATGCTCAAAGAGTTCGTGTCCCGATTTCAAATGTAACGAATAGATCTGCCTCCAGTCGCTGATGATTGGGCGGTTCAAGCTTTCATTAAGGACTTAATATTCAGAGCTCGGTGGCTTCACAGCACCTGAAACAGAACTTAATAGAATACCCGGCTGTTACATAGGCCGACGTGCATAACCGATATCAATCGAAAATCAGAGTCGAAGATGATCAACTCGGGACCCCTTCGGGGTCTGTCTATCCCGTCAGAACCCTCGACAGAGTCAAAAGAGATATCGATCGCGAACCAAGGACAAATAGGGATCGATATCAGCCCTATAACGGAGATCGGAGAAGCAGCGGGTCGGGGCAAAACTCCATGAGAAAGAAAGGAGAAATGAACGAGGTCAAAGTATCCATGGACTTATGACCAAAAATGTCTTCGACAGGTCCAATGACGCGCCGAAGCTATCAGAATATAACTTCAATGTCGATGATGCCGCCATTGTATCATCTATCGGGCACATCGAAGATACCAAATGGCCTCGACCTATACAGTCCTATCCAACCCAAAGGGATCCTAACCAGATGTGTAAATATCATGGCACTCACGGTCACAGAACGGAAGATTGTCAACAGTTGAGAGAGAAAGTGGCCCGTCTATTCAACAATGGGCACCTTCGGGAGTTCTTGAGCGACCGAGCCAAGAATCATTTCAGGAACAGGGATTCTAACAAATAAACAGAACAAGAAGAACCTCAACACGTCATTAACATGATCATCGGAGGAGTTAATATCCCACAGGAGCCGATGTTGAAACGCACCAAAGTATCCATCACTAGGGAGAAATGAACTCGTGACTACATACAGGGGATAAGTTTATCTTTCAACGACGAGGATGCAGAAGGAATCGTGCAGCCCCACAATGACGCACTGGTAATATCTGTACTCGTAAATAAAATTCGTTTTAAATGTGTGTTAATTGATCCAGATAGCTCGGCCAACATCATTCGATCGAGGGTCGTAGAGCAGCTCGGTCTATAAGACCAAATCATACCAGCAATTCAAGTTCTGAACGGATTAAACATGGCATGTGAGACCACTAAGGGAGAAATAACGTTACCTGTAAACACCACCGGAACCATCCAGGAAGCTAAATTATGTGATCGAAGGGGATATGAGGTATAACGCTTTATTCGAGAGGCCATGGATCCACAACTTGAGGGCAGTGCCCCCGACACTACATCAGGCACTAAAATTCCCAACATCCGACGTCGTCAAAATAATCTATGGAGAATAGTCGGCTGCGAAGGAAATGTTCGCGGTCAAGGAGGTAATACCGGCATCTACAGTTTCAACATCGAAAGGCCCAAACCAGATGGTAAAAAACTGGGGCAAATAACAATCACTGATACCATCTTCGGCAGATTCGTCTAAACAAAAGGAAGTTGAGGATGATGATTATGGGGTTCCCAGATCTTTTATAGCCCCCGATGATTCCGACGCCACTAAATCGACGGTTGAGGAGCTGGAACAAGTCATATTGTGATAAAGCTTGCCGGATCGAAAGGTATACCTGGGCACGGGGCTAAGCTTCGAGCTCAGGAAAAAACTTATTCATTTTCTTATAACTAAAGAAAATTGTTTCGCTTGGTCCCACCTCGATATGACAGGAATCCCGCCGGAGATAACCACTCACAAGCTAAGCCTGGACCCAAAATTTCACCCTGTTAAACAAAAAAGGAGACCCCAGTCCGAGATCAAACATGCTTTCATCAAGGATGAGGTATTTAAACTTCTTAAAATAGGGTATATTCGGGAGGTTAAATACCTAGATTGGTTAGCGAACGTAGTGGTAGTCCCTAAAAAAAGGAATAAACTAAGAATGTGAGTAGACTATAAAGATTTGAATAAGGCATGCCCCAAAGACTCTTTTCCTTTTCCCAACATCGACCGTATGATCAATGCCATGGCCGGCCACGAGATCCTCAGTTTTCTCGACGTCTATTCCGGGTACAACCAAATACAGATGGACCCGGGTGATCAGGAAAAAACTTCCTTCATCACTAAATATGACACATACTGTTATAACGTAATGCCGTTTAGATTAAAAAATGTTAGTGCTACTTACCAACGCCTAGTAAATCGGATGTTCGAGGAACAAATAGGAAAATCAGTGGAAGTTTACATTGATGACATGTTATTTAAGTCCCTGCGAGCAGAGGACAATTTAAAAATATTTGCAGGAAACCTTCAGCATATTGAAACATTACAATATGAAGCTGAACCCAAAAAAATGTGTGTTTGGAGTTGGGTAGGTTAAGTTCCTCAGATTCATGGTATTCAATCGGGGAATCGAGATCAATCCCGAGAAAATCAAAGCCATCGAAGATATCACGGTCGTGGATAACGTAAAGGCGGTGCAAAGGTTAACCGGTCGAATAGCCGCCTTGGGGCGATTTATTTCGAGGTCGTCCGACAAGATTCACCGATTCTTCACACTGTTAAAGAAGAACAACAACTTTTCGTGGACCCCGGAATGCCAACAAGCTTTGGAGGAACTCAAGAGGTATTTATCGAGCCCTCCCCTACTTCACACACCGAAGACGGATGAACAACTCAACTTGTACTTGGCGGTCTCGGAGATAGCGTTAAGTGAATTCCAAGTTAGGGAAGAGCAAGGCACGCAATTTCCAATTTACTATGTTAGTAGAACCTTAGGTGAGGCCGAAACTAGGTACCCTCACCTGGAAAAACTGGCGCTCGCTTTGCTAAGCGCCTCTAGGTAGCTAAAATCGTACTTCCAATGTCACCATATATGTGTCGTAACTACTTACCCATTAAGGAACGTTATGCATAAGCCCGAACTCTCGCGCCGATTGGCCAAGTGGCCCATAGAAATAAGTGGATACGATATTGAGTATCGACCTCGAACCGGCATTAAATCTCAAATTTTGGCAGACTTTGTGGCCGATTTTACACCAGCCCTAATACCCGAGGTCGAAAGAGAGTTATTGGTTAACTCAAGAACTTCCTCGGGAATATGGGCCCTCTTCACGGATGGCACCTCAAACACAAAAAGGTCCGGACTTGGCATCGTACTAAAGCCACCAATATGTAACATAATTAGACAATCTATTAATACTGTGAACTTGACTAACAGCGAGCCCGAATATGAGGCCATGATTGCAGGCCTTGAACTAGCCAAGATTATGGGGGATAGGTGAACGAAGCCAAGTGCGACTCGCTCCTTGTGGTAAACCAAATCAATGGAACATTTGAGGTTAGAGAGGAACAAATGCAAAGATACTTGAACAAATTACAGGTAACATTATGTTGGTTCAAAGAATAGACTTTGCAACACGTACCTCGGGATCAAAACAGTGAGGCTGATGCCCTCGCTAACTTGGGGTCATCAGTCAAAAATGGAGAGTTCAACTCAAGAGAAGTCATACAACTTATGAGATTGGTGGTGGAAGAAGGCCACACTGAGATCAACTCGACGAGCCTAACTTGGGACTAGAGGAATAAGTACGTGGAATATCTCAGATCCGGTCAACTGCCCTCGGATCCAAAAGAGTCGAGGGCCCTGCGTACAAAGGCGGCCCGATTTGGCATATCCGAAGACGGAACCTTGTTCAGAAGAACATTTGATGGCCCACTTACAATATGTCTAGGGCCGGGCGATACTGAGTATGTTTTGAGGAAAATCCACGAAGGTACCTGTGGAAATCATTCGGGCGCCGATGTCACGCCCCAAAACTTGAAGAGGCACGCACGGCCGACACCTAGTGCCATACTCGATCCGAGCGTACCACTCTCTAACTGTGAACTCTGGAGGGGTAACCGTCAACTTAGGCCGATGAGGCCATATTCTGAATTGGCTGAAAATAACGTCTCTCTTATATGTGGGGTAAACATACCTAAAAGCTAATATATATAACTGTGCAGGCCGACGAAGCCGCCATGAACATCTACTAATATACAAAATATACAGGACTCGTCTACAAGCCTCTACTGATGGATGTATTGTGATCGGAACAGGGCCCTGACCTACCCATAACATATATACATACATACAGAAGATGTACACAAAACCCTAGATCCGGCAACTCCGAAGGACGTGGAGCTTACCGATCAGGCTGAACTCAGGAAACACCTACTGAGGAGGTCTACCTGTCTGTCTATGTGAACCTGCATGTATGAAATGCAGCGTCCCCAGAAAAAGGACGTCAGTACGAAATAATGTACCGAGTATGTAAGGCAATAACATAACGGAAAGCTGAAACTGAACTGATAATATAATAACTGAAAGTAACTGGGAGTCAAAGATGATCTGGAGATATACTTACCTGCTGATACTGACTCAACTCCTTCAATATAGTAAGTAAAATAAATGTCCGGCCCTATAAAGCTTTGTACGTGTAACTGCTCAGCCGTAGTAGGCTCGCTCATAGGCGCTCGGCCATACTAGGCTTTGTATATCGGCCATCCTGGGATCTCTCATAGGCACTCTGCCACAGTAGGCTCGGTATATAACTTACCATCTGATCAGAGGTTGCCCAATAGGGGCCTATCCACCAATTATAGCTCGATGGTGGTGAAAATACTGCAATACTATATATATATAGACCCTCTGCTCTCTTGACTGGAATAAGACAATACTCAATTGAATATAAAGTCCCGATTAGGGAGAATACTTTAACTTCTAAAACTAGAATAATGCGAATAAATTCAAGAATACGATTCTCTCTTTATGTCTCGTTATAAAACATTTATAGTTACGGGATCATGCCAAAATGAAGGAAAGGTTTAGCCTTAACATACCTTAACTCCGTTGAGTCCTTAATACCTTCCAAGAAATTCTTCAAACAACTCAACTCAATCTACCACAGTATAAGCAGATTCAAAATTAGTGCAGAGTAAAGGTTAAGTCCGCAACTTAAACTAGTAGCTCATTTACGTAAATTTGGGCAGCATCTCCCCTGTAACTAGGCCCTCCTCCAATACCATATATCAACAACAACAACAAGAACACAACAATAATAACATGTAAGCATCATTTTCCAACCTTATCTCCATCACAATATACCACAAAATAGCCCACACACCCTAATCACTTCATACATAAAACGACAACCAAAGTAGTGTCAAACAACCTAAAATATGTAATGACGAACGACCAGCCCACCATTCCGCCATGAACATCTACTGATATACAAAATATATAGGACTCGTCTACAAGCCTCTACTGATGGATGTATTGTGATCGGAATAGGGGCCCGACCTACCCATAACATATATACATACATACAGAAGATGTACACAAAAACCTAGATCCGACAACTCCGAAGGACGTGGAGCTTACCGATCAGGCTGAACTCATGAAACACCTACTGAGGAGGTTTACCTGTCTGTCTATTTGAACCTGCATGTATAAAATGCAGCGTCCCCAGAAAAAGGACGTCAGTACGAAATAATGTACCGAGTATGTAAAGCAATAACATAACGGAAAGCTGAAACTGAACTGATAATATAATAACTGAAAGTAACTGGGAGTCAAAGATGGTATGGAGATATACTTACCTGCTGATACTGACTCAACTCCTTCAATATAGTAAGTAAAATAAATGTCCGGCCCTATAAGGTTATGTACGTGTAACTGCTCGGCCGTAGTAGGCTCGCTCATAGGCGCTCGGCCATACTAGGCTCTGTATATAGGCCATCCTGGGATCTCTCATAGGCACTCAGCCACAGTAAGCTCGGTATATAACTTACCATCTGATCAGAGGTTGCCCAATAGGGGACTATCCACCGATTATAGCTCGATGGTGGTGAAAATACTGTAATACTATATATATATATAGACCCTCTGCTCTCTTGACTGGATTAAGACAATACTCAATTGAGTATAAAGTCCCGATTAGGGAGAATACTGTAACTTCTGAGACTAGAATAATGCGAATAAATTCAAGAATACGATTCTCTCTTTATGTCTCGTTATAAAACATATGTAGTTATGGGATTATGCCAAAATGAAGGAAAGGTTTAGCCTTAACATACCTTAACTCCGTTGAGTCCTTAGTACCTTCCAAGAAATTCTTCAAACAACTCAACTCAATCTACCACAGCATAAGGAGATTCAAAATTAGTTCAGAGTAAAGGTTAAGTCCGCAACTTAAACTAGTAGCTCATTTATGTAAATTTGGGTAGCATCTCCCCTGTAACTAGGCCCTCCTCCAATACCATATATCAACAATAACAACAAGAACACAATAATAACAACATGTAAGCATCATTTTCCAACCTTATCTCCATCACAATATACTACAAAATAGCCCACACACCCTAATCACTTCATACATAAAACGACAACCAAAGTAGTGTCAAACAACCTAAAATATGCAACGACGAACGACCAGCCCACCATTCCGTCATTATGTAGTGTTTCTCCACACCATTTGTCCTACAAAACTCCATTAAACAGTAGCAAAATAGATAACCCAACGACAACACGAAACAACCCACAAAACAGTCCACTACAAGTCAAATAACTCAAACTCACGGCTTCCGATCACCGTCCCGTGAGTTCTAACTATTAGGAAACGAATTTATCAACCTTTCTTGATATTTAAAAGCTTAAATACAGAAAGTAGGCATATTCTTAACTATTACATACATTCCAAAACTCAAACTACAAAGAAAAAGAAAGGCGATATAGCGATACTTACGTCGTAGGGATCGTTTTAATGTTATCGCTACTTGATTTCGTGCCCGGGATGATAATCTTGTTTGAATCACTTGTAGAGAGTTTAAGGGTAAGGTTAGGGGTGTTATTTGGGCG
>AWOL01S0004926.1:149340-183969 GCA_000715115.1 Nicotiana otophora | reverse complement strand
TAGCCTTAACATACCTTAACTCCGTTGAGTCCTTAATACCTTCCAAGAAATTCTTCAAACAACTCAACTCAATCTACCACAGTATAAGCAGATTCAAAATTAGTGCAGAGTAAAGGTTAAGTCCGCAACTTAAACTAGTAGCTCATTTACGTAAATTTGGGCAGCATCTCCCCTGTAACTAGGCCCTCCTCCAATACCATATATCAACAACAACAACAAGAACACAACAATAATAACATGTAAGCATCATTTTCCAACCTTATCTCCATCACAATATACCACAAAATAGCCCACACACCCTAATCACTTCATACATAAAACGACAACCAAAGTAGTGTCAAACAACCTAAAATATGTAATGACGAACGACCAGCCCACCATTCCGCCATGAACATCTACTGATATACAAAATATATAGGACTCGTCTACAAGCCTCTACTGATGGATGTATTGTGATCGGAATAGGGGCCCGACCTACCCATAACATATATACATACATACAGAAGATGTACACAAAAACCTAGATCCGACAACTCCGAAGGACGTGGAGCTTACCGATCAGGCTGAACTCATGAAACACCTACTGAGGAGGTTTACCTGTCTGTCTATTTGAACCTGCATGTATAAAATGCAGCGTCCCCAGAAAAAGGACGTCAGTACGAAATAATGTACCGAGTATGTAAAGCAATAACATAACGGAAAGCTGAAACTGAACTGATAATATAATAACTGAAAGTAACTGGGAGTCAAAGATGGTATGGAGATATACTTACCTGCTGATACTGACTCAANATATATATATAAATACATACATAAGATGTACACAAAAACCTAGACCCGATAACTCCGAAGGATGTGGAGCTTACCGATCAGGCTAAACTCTGGAAACACCTACTGAGGAGGTCTACCTGTCTGTCTATCTGAACCTGCATGCATGAAATGCAGCGTCCCCGGAAAAGGGACGTCAGTACGAAATAATGTACCGAGTATGTAAGGCAATAACATAACTGAAAACTGAAACTGAACTGATAATATAATAACTGGGAGTCAAAGATGATCTGGAGATATACTTACCTGCTGATACTGACTCAACTCCTTCAATATAGTAAGTAAAATAAATGTCCGGCCCTATAAGGTTAGGTACGTGTAACTGCTCGGCCGTAGTAGGCTCGCTCATAGGCGCTCGGCCATACTAGGCTCTGTATATAGGCCATCCTGGGATCTCTCATAGGCACTCAGCCACAGTAAGCTCGGTATATAACTTACCATCTGATCAGAGGTTGCCCAATAGGGGACTATCCACCGATTATAGCTCGATGGTGGTGAAAATACTGTAATACTATATATATATATAGACCCTCTGCTCTCTTGACTGGAATAAGACAATACTCAATTGAGTATAAAGTCCCGATTAGGGAGAATACTGTAACTTCTGAGACTAGAATAATGCGAATAAATTCAAGAATACGATTCTCTCTTTATGTCTCGTTATAAAACATATGTAGTTATGGGATTATGCCAAAATGAAGGAAAGGTTTAGCCTTAACATACCTTAACTCCGTTGAGTCCTTAGTACCTTCCAAGAAATTCTTCAAACAACTCAACTCAATCTACCACAGCATAAGGAGATTCAAAATTAGTTCAGAGTAAAGGTTAAGTCCGCAACTTAAACTAGTAGCTCATTTATGTAAATTTGGGTAGCATCTCCCCTGTAACTAGGCCCTCCTCCAATACCATATATCAACAATAACAACAAGAACACAATAATAACAACATGTAAGCATCATTTTCCAACCTTATCTCCATCACAATATACTACAAAATAG
The DNA here is from genome assembly GCA_000715115.1 of Nicotiana otophora. Classification (NCBI taxonomy): domain Eukaryota; kingdom Viridiplantae; phylum Streptophyta; class Magnoliopsida; order Solanales; family Solanaceae; genus Nicotiana; species Nicotiana otophora. Next base: position 182,143 of record AWOL01S0004926.1, on the reverse strand, counting down.
CCCACACACCCTAATCACTTCATACATAAAACGACAACCAAAGTAGTGTCAAACAACCTAAAATATGCAACGACGAACGACCAGCCCACCATTCCGTCATTATGTAGTGTTTCTCCACACCATTTGTCCTACAAAACTCCATTAAACAGTAGCAAAATAGATAACCCAACGACAACACGAAACAACCCACAAAACAGTCCACTACAAGTCAAATAACTCAAACTCACGGCTTCCGATCACCGTCCCGTGAGTTCTAACTATTAGGAAACGAATTTATCAACCTTTCTTGATATTTAAAAGCTTAAATACAGAAAGTAGGCATATTCTTAACTATTACATACATTCCAAAACTCAAACTACAAAGAAAAAGAAAGGCGATATAGCGATACTTACGTCGTAGGGATCGTTTTAATGTTATCGCTACTTGATTTCGTGCCCGGGATGATAATCTTGTTTGAATCACTTGTAGAGAGTTTAAGGGTAAGGTTAGGGGTGTTATTTGGGCGTTCTCTCTGGAAAAATGGAGAAAGAGACGAGCTAAGGGATGTAAATATCCCATTTTTTAAGAAGTCAAAAGGTGCTACTTGGCACCCTATGATTAGTCCTTCTTCAGACGCTTATATCTTTTTATCCGGATGTCGTATGAATGAACAGTTAAGAGCTTTGGAAACTACATTCCAAGACCTGAAATTTTATATATAATATGTACCAAAAATACCCCATATAGTACACGAAATATATTGCTCAAAAACCTTAATTACAAGGCAAATCCTTAGTCGGTTTTTCTGCAACTTAAATCCGTTTTTCCCAAAATTTATATTTTATATCCAAACATCATATATAGTCATATCATGACTTTAAACTCATTTAAAACATGATTATCAAGTCTCATATTCATTATACGTCACCTTGGGACGCATAGGGTGTAACAATCTCCCCTCTAGAAATATTCGTCCTCGAATGTTAAACTCCCAGAGATCTATAGAAATTTTGGCAGAGTCTCCTCTATAACGGTACTACTACCAACCTGTCAGACAGAAAACCCAACAACCCAAAGCCACACAGGTCCACAATCATCAATAACACCAATGGCCTCACACGACCAATGACAATAACTAACATAAGAATCAAGTACCATATACGTACCTAAAGGCTATGATGACTCAGTCTGATCCTCCTCCGGAAGCGGAAAAAGTGAGGATACCTAGACTTCATGTCTTCTTCAGCTTCCCAAGTCATTTCCTCCACATTCTTGTTCCTCCAAAGTACTTTAACTGAGGCTATGTCCTTAGTTCTCAATCTCCGAACTTGTCTATCTAGTATAGCAATGGGAGCTTCCTCATATGATTACTGCTCTGTGACTTGAACATCGTTAACTGGAACGACTCTAGAAGGATCTCCAATACACTTGCGGAGCATAGACACATAAAAAACTGGATGTACTGACTCCAAGTTGGAAAAAATGTCTAACTCATATGCTACCTAGTCTACTCTTCGTATGATCTTATATGGTCCAATGTACCTAGGGCTAAGCTTTCCTTTCTTACCGAATCTCATAACGCCTTTCATCGGTGATACCTTTAGCAGTACCCAGTCATCTACCTGAAACTCCAAGTCTTATCGTTGATTATCTGCATAGGACTTCTGACGACTCTGCGCTGCTAATAGCCTTTCCCGTATAAGCTTAATCTTCTCAACTGCCTGTTGTACCAACTTTGGTCCTACTAACTCAGTTTCTCCAACCTCGAACTATCTGATAGGTGACCTACACTTTCGTCCGTAAAGAGCTTCATATGGAGCCATCTGAATGCTTGAATGATAATTATTATTATATACGAACTCAATAAGTGGAAGATGATAATCCCAGCTACCCCTGAAGTCCATCACACAAGCCCGTAGCATATCCTACAGTGTCTGAATAGTACGCTCGCCTGACCATCTGTCTGTGGATAAAATGTTGTACTAAGACTTACTTGAGTCCCCAATCCTTTTTGGAAGGACCTCTAAAAATTAGCAGTAAACTGAGCACCTCTATTTGATAAAATAGATATAGGGACACCATGAAGTCGTATTATCTACTTAATGTAAAGCCTTGCATAATCCTCTGCTAAATACGTAGTCCTGACAAGCAGAAAATGGTCTGATTTTGTAAGTCTATCAACAATAACCCATATAGAATCGAACTTACGCTGGGTACGAGGTAAGACTATGATAAAATCCATATTAATCACTTCCCATTTTCAAGTCGGAATCTCTCTAGTCTGCAATAATCCACCGGGTTTCTGATGCTCAATCTTAACCTGCTGACAATTAGGGCACTGAGCAACAAACTCTACTATATTTTTCTTCATTCTATCCCACCAATATATTCCCCTGATATCATGATACATCTTTGTTGCTCCTGGATGAATAGAATAATGAGAATAATGAGCTCCTCCCATGACCTGCTGGCGCAACCCTGCCACATTAGGAACACATAATCGACCTCGATATTTGAGGACTCTATCTCAAGTAATCTCAAATGGTGTATTCTCCTTTTTGAGAGGATGTATCTCTGTAATGAGCTAGCACATGATCCTCATAATGGCATTCCTTCACTTCAGTTACTAAAGAGGATGTTGTCGTGTCCTGAATAGTAACTCCGGTATCACCTGAGTCCAGTAATCGAACTCCAAGACTAGCTAGCTGATGAATCTCATGGGCTATCCCACTGTTCTCTGGCTGCAAATATGACAGGCTACCCATAGATATACAGATGAGGGCTTTGGCTACTATATTCGCTTTCCCCGGATGGTATAAAATATCAACGTCATAGTCTTTCAGTAGCTCCAACCATCTTCTTTGGCACAAATTCAATTACTTTTGCTTGAAAAAACTGAATGTTGATTGATGCACTTATCATTCTCATAACCTACGACTCTTATGAGTACTTTAATATTGTCCTTTGTCGTCTAGGTAACTATTCTATGAATAAATCCAAAGGCCAGGGCATTCCCCCCTTTATGCCTCTTTTTCACGCCACGACTCGTGGTCAGAATTCTTCTACAGCTACATTTAATCTCTTAAAAACTGTCTTTCTATATGTAGGTATCGTTGTATTACGAATAAAATAAAATTTAGGAGTTTGCATTCTTACAGCTGAGCTCTACCACACGATCTAGAGTAAGAAGAAAGAGTGACAGTCCTAAATACCCTGTAGCCTCCTCCTTATAAGTGTGGTGCAAAACACACCCATAAACAAGACTCTTCTAGACATGGCTTATAGACTCCCTAGGACAGAACTGGTCTGATAGCCGAATCGCTAGTTCGAAAATTAATCAGAGCCGGTTATTACTGGATCGACATGGAAAACGATACAAATGAGTTCGTTCGAAAATGTCATGAATGCCAAAGACACGCTTCGATGATCCATCAACCCGGGGAGCCGTTCCACTCGGTTTTATCACTATGGCCGTTCATGAAGTGGGGAATGGACATCGTTGGCCCCCTTCCGTGGGCACCAGGTAAGGTTCAATTTATATTGTTTATGACTGATTATTTTTCTAAGTGGGTGGAAGCCCAAGCATATAAGAAGGTCAGGGAAAAGGGGATCATCGATTTTATATGGGATCACATCATATGCCGATTCGAAATGCCAGCCGAGATCGTATGCGATAATGGGAAAAAATTCATCGGAAGCAAAGTAACCAAATTCCTCGAAGATCACAAGATCAAAAGGATCCTATCGACACCCTATCACCCTAGTGAGAATGGACAAGATGAATCTACCAACAAAACCATACTTCAAAACATCAAAAAGTGATTAACCAAGAAAGATGGAAGGAAATACTACCCAAAGTCCTATGGGCATACCATACGACCTCGAAGTCTAGCATCGGAGCTAACCCGTTCTCTTTGGTTTATGGTGCCGAAGCTTTGATATTGGTCGACGTCAGAGAACCAAGTATCAGAATCGGATATACAACAAAGGAATCAAACGACGAGGCTATGAGTACGAGCCTGGAGCTATTAGATGATAGGCGTGAAGCTGCCCTTGTTCGGTTGGCCGAACAAAAACAACGGATCGAAAGGTATTACAATCGAAGGGCCAACCTTGGATACTTCAATACCGGTGACTTGGTACTAAGAAAGGTCACACTGAACACTCGAAACCTGAACGAAGGAAAATTGGGACCGAACTGGGAAGGACCATACCAAATTATCAAGATCACCGGAAAAGGATCCAACAAACACAGAATAATGAGCGGCGAGCAACTATCGTACAACTAGAATATAACTCACTTAAAGCGATATCACTGCTAAGGTACGACCCCATTCTTTCTTTTATTTACATTTTAAACTAACGTTTGCAGGTAGCCAACAAGGGACGATACGAGATTTTAGGTCTGAAAGCACGCGTTGCACTGTTTTTCCCTTGAACCGATTTTGTCCCAAATGGGTTTTACGGCAAAGTTTTTAACGGGAAACAAGTAAATCGTGCTAACTTAGAATAGAAAGCCGGTAATGAACCAGTGACGATGATCACAACAACGTTTGAGGTCTCTCTTCGATCAACCCCGAACACTGGGGGCGTTACCCTCTGATATCGACTTTAGCATGGAAAGAGGCTTCAGGATTGAAGGGTCTCTATCGATAGGATTCAATGTAAGGGACAAACAGTCGAATGAACCGTGCTCACATAGATTGCTCGAGCCCTGACACAAAGCATGTACATATGTATTACTAGTATGCGAGAGAATAAAGAGAAGTCTTTTCCTTGCAAACATCTTGTCCTTTAAAAGTTTTCTTTGCATTCCTTAAGGAATTCCCTACCTAAAGGTTTTGAGCCCAAGGGCCGTCTCAACCCGAGTTCGAACAATCACTCGGGGAATGCCGTCCGAAAACAAACTCGGACGGCCCAAGCTATTAGGCCTGGGAACATAAGACTTATAAGGCAACCCCCGAATTTCAAAGGCCACGACCGCCCCCACTCGGGACTGTTATCTTAGGAAAGCCTAGATAACTCGGGAAAGCAAGCCCATCGGGTGACACCCGAACTAAAAGGCTACGACCATATTAACACGGCTCGGAGACGTCTAAGACCCGTAATAAAAACAAGGCCTTCAAAAATGAAAAATTTTCATAACCGGTTCCAAAGGCTACCCTCGACAGCTTGGGGAAAGAAAACTTTCGGTCACACCGAACCCCCACAATGCCTTAAAATAAAATAGAGTTGAAGGCAGGGTTTCTTCGAGTCTCTAAACAAAAATCAACTATTACATGCTAAGGCATTTAGATCTTTGCAAATAAAAATAAACAAGGCAGAGAGAAAATTCGAAAGTTGTTGAATGGAAAAGGCTTTATATTCATAAATCAAAAATTTCTTTTACAAGGGCCGAACAACCCAATGAGAATTTGTACAAACGCCAAACGGCCTCAACAAAAATACAAAAAACAAAGACATCTAAAAAGCCTAAGGGGCCTAATCTTCGTCAGGCGCCGCATCATCAACTTCGGGGGCCCTGCTATCTTCGAGTTCGTCCGAAGCTTCAGATCCTTTGGAATCCTCCTCCTCGGGATAAGCCAGCTTCCTGGCCTTGGCTTCGGATACCTTGGCATTCTTGATTTCGACCAATAGGGCAAAACCCTGAGCTTGAGCTCCCTCGAGGGCCTCCCTTCGGGATTTCCACTTTATATGCTCCACCAAGTTTCTCACTTGATCCTGAGCTGCCTTGGCATCAGCTTTATGCTGGGCCACCCTCTCATCTGCCTCGGCCTTAACCACAGCAATCTTCGACTTGGCTACCTCAAGTTCCTTGGCCAGATTTTCTTGGTTGGAAATCGCCAAGCTTAGTAGAGACTGAAGCTCCTCGATCTTTTTGGCCTGTATCGAGGCCTTTTCTTTTGCATCCCGGAGCTAAACCTTAGTCGAAGTCAGTTGTTCTCAGGCCGTTTCCTTTTCTGAGGCCAGGCGATCCATGTTTTTCTTCCATTCTTCGGCCTCAGCTTTCACCGCATCCACATCTGCCTGGAGCTGCTCGATCTTGTCAAGTTTCTTTTGAACCTGCAGGCTCGGGTTGTTAGCAACTGTGTCTGAATCATCGTCACTAACTTCAAATACTCATGTTACCTGCTCGACCAGGTCGGCATGCTCCTTCCGAGCCTCTTCTAGCTCGGACTGGAGCTTCTCATTAAGGAGCTTGTAAGCATCCCAATTCTCAATAAGCGCCCGGGTTTCAGCCTCGTGTTGGTTTAACTCTTCCTGATATCGGAGAAACGTTTCATGATATAGCACTGAGGCATGCGAACACAGAGAAGGATGTTATGATTGATTGCAAATTAATCTAAGTACATTATAAAAAGGCATTCGAAGTTACCCGATTCAACGCATGTTGAGCTTCATTGACAGGGGGCCTCCACCTCGTCCATTTCGGCCTGATCCTTTTCAGTCACCAGGCATCGAAGATAGATGGCAACCCCCACGGGGGCGGAGAGAACCCGGGCATCCTCTGGTATGGATATAATGATTGACCGATTTTGGTCAGGATCTGCACTCGGGGCTGGGAACCGGTCTACTAATCTCGAACTCGAAGAAGATCTGCTGGCTCCCAAAGACGACACCTAATTTGGTACTAGTAAGTCTCCTAACCCGGTGACATCCTCCGAGGCGGTAGAATCTAAGCCATCGAAGAAGTTGTTGAAGGAATCTGCCACCCCTTGAGGCCCCTCAATTGGGCGTCCTTTCAGTATCCGGGCCTCGTTTTATCATGGAGTCGGTGAATGATGGTGACCTGAAAAGATCTATCACCCCGAGCATATCCTTCGGGGCATTTCCCTCAGCCCGAAGAGTACCGGTCGTGGTCTCCTTGTCGGCCTCTTCAGCTTGGGGCAAAATGGCCTCATCCTTCCCTATTTCGTAGGCCTCGGCCACTGCGTCCTCATCAGCTACCCCGGTTTGAGACAGCTCAATACCGCTTCTCGCGCGGGTCATCAGCTCAGAGGCTTCTTCTTTTTCTTCGAACTCGTCCCTCAGTCGACTGAGCGAATCCGATGGGACCTCCCGGATGCTGGCACTTTCCTTGGATTTGCGCACCAACCTCTTTTTTGGTTTTTTCTTCTCCGAGTTTGAAGAACTCAGAGCCCTTTTTCTTTTCTTCTCTTTATTATGCCTCGGAACAGATGGTTCGGGGAGGATGTCTTTATCACCGGATGGGGGCCTCATTTCGACATCTTTGGGAAGACCTACAAAGGATGAAAAAGCGAGAAATGAATGCAGCTAAGAAAACTAAGTGTTCATTCACTCAGTAGAGAAATCTCACCGTGAGCATGGACCTCCCACCGACCCTTCGAAAGTTTGCACCATGCGCATTAAGAATAGGGTTTTTGCGACACGATGCCCTTGAACCACTCCTTGAGTCGAGGAAATGCATTTGACATCCGAGCAGCAGCTGCACCACCCCAAAATATAAATGAGAGGGAGAAAAATAAAACAACAACAACCGAAGTCTTAAAAACGAGATTATACTTACGCTTCATATTCTATTTCTCAAGAAATGGCATATGCTCGGCTGGGATCAAATCCGAGGTCTTCTCTCGGATAAAATGACCTAACTATTCTCGGTCCCGATATTGATCCATGTTGGAAAACGGAACCTTACTGGACCGGCGGGCCAGCTTAATCAGTCCACCTCGATAAAGTTGGGGGCTATACGAACGCATGAGATGATCTATGGTAAAGGGAAACCCATCGATCTTGCTCAGGAAGAAGCGGAAGAGAATTACTATCCTCCAGAACGAATGATGGATCGGACTGAGGGTCACTTTGTACCTCTTACAAAAGGCGATGTTGACCGGATCCAAGGAGCCCAACGTGAAGGGATAAGTGTAAATGCTCAGGAAACCCTCCACGTGGGTAGTGATCGCCTCCTCGGGCGTAGGACCACTACGTGCTTACCGACCCAGCTGCAGTCCTCCTTGACCTTGTCGAGAACATTGTCGGTGATAGAGCATATGTATCTCGAGACCGGTTCGCACTGGCCCGGTACCGAGGAGGTTTTCTCAACCTTGAAATCGGCCCCAGTCGGACACCCAATAGGGATGAACATCTTTAGAAGGGGTTCTGGTGTTGGTTCTTCAGTGACAGCAGGCGAAACGTTCTCAGACGATCTCGGGGAAGAGGGGTTTTCCTTTTTAGGAACGGATTTTGAAGTCTTTGCCATTGCTTCTAAATAGAGGAGAAATGAAGGTGCTGATAAAAGAGGAGGTGTAATTAGCAGATAACTTATGAAAGCTTTCAGAAAACCAGAAGGGAAGAAGTTTTAAACTTAGGCTTTCAGAAAACTAGAAGAGAAGAAGTTTTAAACTTAAGCTTTCAGAAAACCAGAAGGGAAGAAGTTTTAAATTTAAGCTTTCAGAAAACCAGAAGAGGAGAGTGATGAAGTTTTCTTAAAACACAAGAGCAAATGTTTGAATGTAAAAGTTCTAATGAATAGGTAAAAAGGGTATTTATAGTTTTTTCAAACGACGGTTAATATCCTGAAGCGGCAAACCATTAACTGACATACATTTAATGCCTCGAAGATTGGACCGACTGGACGTTTCAACTATTCTTATCACTTACGTCATGAATTTGTCGTCATGATTTATCAGAGCGAGAATCAGAAGCTCATACCGTTTTTTATCATTTACTCTCCGAAAAATAAGAGGATTTGACGTCATGATATATCGAAGTGAGAATCTGAGGCTCATATCGTTTCTCGTCATTTACTCTCCGAAAAACGAGGAGACTATCTGTATACGGTAGAAACCGAGCTCGCCTATTACATGAAAGACCGGGGATAAAATATAATAGGTTGAAGATCAACCCTGGATTCCATCGAACCTAAACACGAAGTTGGAACATGCGTCTTCAAGATTATCGAGTCCGTAACCACGGAACTGACCCCGACTCCAAATTAGCTCGAGAAAACATTATCTAATCAAAATAACGGAAGGCCAAAATATCCGTAACCGGTCGGATATCACGGCAGGAATCTCGGCATGTATCAATGAAACCGATTAATTAGCAAATCATGAGATTTTTTATCTTATATAGAATTGAACCTAAAGTAGAATTTCTCTATTATATAAAGAGGGCCTGATTGTTTGTAAAGTACAGGGTAACACGCATCCCAAAGCAATAAACTATCATTTCTAGTTGTTATTATATCATTACTCTGTTCCGACATCGATGGTAGCATTTTTGACTCAAGGGTGATCAATCTTTAAGGCCAAGATTGTTCAACTTGTATGGTTTGCATTTACTTTTCTTATCATTAATTTCAATCTTAATCTGCTTTCTAATTTTATATCAAGTTAGACACCTAATGGGCTAATGGCTGATAATGCCCTTATCTTATTGGAACCAATTAGCTCGTCATGACAGTTTTTTCAACCATTTTGGCATCAAATATAGCTTTGTCAACATTGATGAAGTTGCCTGTTCCCAAGTCTCCCTAATAGGCTACTACTTATACAGGCCCATGTCATCAACATCATCTTTGTTTCTTATTTTAGCTCGTCCCTAAAACTTCTGTACGATGGAAGCAGGATTTTTCATCAAAGAATTTATCATTTATTATATATACCGTTTAACTTTTCAATGAAGGGTGTTTAGATTCGATTTCTACAAAAAAAAAAAAAAAAAAATTGATTTAACTTTTATATATATAAACAGTATAAGTAATTTTTACATTATCAACATAATTTAATCTATCATAAGAGATCGCTTTACATTTTACGGGCAATTAGTTTCATTTATTATTAGGAGACATTGGTTGTTATTTTTTACAAGACACCTGCTAGTGTACGCTATTAGTGTATATATAGAAGCTAATTTCTTTAAATTATATAAGCTCACAATGTAAACTTTTTTATATTCTTAGTGTAGTTAAACTAAGTTCTAACCCAAGAAAATGCAGATAAGCGTTTAGATTCTTATGTATTTCGATTACAGCTATATAAAAACTATTTCAAGTTTTACAAAGCCAACATAAGTTTCTTTGACGCTCTGTTATCCACTGAAAGATTCTATACTAGTTTTCACTAAGGACAAAAGTACAAACTTTTGTCTGATTTTATGATATCCTAACTCCACACCGTTGTAATTAGATGTTTATTTTATGGTGGAATTAGATATTTCAAAAAGAACCCCGCCATCCTCCAATTTTCATGACTGAGTTCGTTGAAGATAATAGAGGCGAATTCATTAAATTTGATAAATTTAACTTAACAAACATTGTCTGGCCTTCTTATCCAATATATGTACATACTTTCAACTGTTCTCATAAAATATCAGAAAGCTTCAGTTTTCCACAGACCGCACATGTTTTTGCACTATCAAAGGTTTCTGTTCAATTCAACAACTAAATCCTACAAGTTGCATTATCCGGCACTAAAACACAACTCATGATTATTCTTGGACCTTGTATATTAATTTATAGTATTACTAATAGCTAGTTCTTTTTTGTATTGGTTCAACTCGATTATATTACTCTCGCTCTTTGTCTATGGACGATATAATAAGATGTTAAACTATTACATTCATGACGTTGATGTATCAATTCAAAGTTTGTACTGTCTGACTGTCTTATTCAAATTAGATGAAGTATTTTCTTTTTTATTATATTTCAAAATAAATGAAATATTTTTAAATTTGAAAATAATTCAACTTTAATCTCTTCATTTTACCCATTTTATCCTTAATGAGAAGTTTTTATAACATCAAAAATATCATGACCCCACAAATTTTTTAAGACCATAAGTTTCAAAAGATTTTTTTTTTCTTGAATTCCGTGTCGAATCAAACTATTTCATCTAAATTGAAACGAAGAGAGTATTATTTTTGGTTTGTAAAAAGAAGAATAACGTCTATAACTTTTTCCTTTTTAGGTTTAATGATTGTATTTAAATTTAGTAATGAAAATTACAGATATCTAATAAGATGATCAGTGGTCCTGTAACCACGCAATAGGATGTGGAATAGCTATGAAAGAGCAAATGGACCTTAAATGCTTCTTTAAACAAAGAGACAAAGCAAACTACAAAACTCAATACTGGATACTATAAATTGGGGTGCCCATATATTTCAAAATGCCAGTACAGTAGGCATAGAGGCCAACTCAGCCTAAGAGCTGAATCCTATGTAATTATTAAACTTAGGGGATCCAATTAAAGGTTGTACATTGTCCGATTCATATTGATGTGTTTGTCCCAAGGTACACTAGTTTACAAGCTGTGATTTAAACTGCTCACTGACTCCTTTAATTTGTACAGCATGTATGAAACTAAGTCCGGCACCAAAAGGTTGCAAAATTTGATTAAGAGATAAAAATAGGTAAAAAAAAGTGTTGAGAACCAAATTATGTATAACGTCTAAAACATGCGTTATACCTTAACAATCAGTTATTCCGTCAAGATACATGGGTTATACTCAGTATTGCCATAATATTTCACTACATAGAAAATAAATTTGTAGTAATCTTAGGAATTGCATGAAGAATCCAAAAATATTCTATAACGAAGTGTATGATACGTTAACCAATCCTGATACAAATTTGTCTTTAACCTATAAACTTGACAAGGTTCTTCTTTCTCCATGAAATCATTTCAGCTCTATCCATTTTAAAAGTAATAACCCATTTGGCTGAGCACGCAGTTTAAGAAATGAGAGAAGACTTTTGAAATTGTTGTGTAAAATAAAGCATATATATTTTGTGTGGCTATAAATCATTACATAAAGGTAAATTGTTTCCAAATAAGGAAATAGGTCATTCTTTTTGGTACAGACTAAAAAGAAAATATATTCACATAAATTGAAATGGAGGGAGTACTATTTACTTTTTTCTTCATTTGTAAGCACTTGTGACTCTTTGTACATAGAGCATATAATTGATGCGCTATGCAGTGAATTATTATGGCTACAAATACTAAGTATATCACATATATTATATTGCTATATCTAAATTATTATGACTGCAAATACTGAGTATATCGCATATATTACATGTGCTATATCTTAACAGGTAACTCGTCGTTAAGGTATAGCGCATATTTAGACAAGGTGGGTTGCTCTGATGGTAAGCACCCTCCACTTCCAACCAAGAGGTTGTGAGTTCGAGTCACCCCAAGAACAAGGTGGGAAGTTCTTGGAGGGAAGGATGCCGAGGGTCATTTGGAAACAGCCTCTCTACCCCAGGGTAGGGGTAAGGTCTGCGTACACACTACCCTCCCCAGACCCCACTAGTGGGATTATACTGGGTTGTTGTTGTTGTTGTTGTTAGATGCGTTATATATAATATGACCATAAATACAATTATTCAATCATAGTAAGGAATAACTTAAACAATAGTCAGCTTGCTATAAGTCATGTTAAAATATACTGCTCGGGTAAATACTTTTTATATTGTCATCTCACAAAATTAAATCATGTCAAGACTATTCAAACTCGAAATATCTGAAGGCTTTGGATTCTCTAAGCTGGGCTTACCCTTTTCTCTCATGATTTAGGGTACAGTGATGTGATCGATCAAAAGAGGCTTGAGGAAAATAAAAAGAATAGGCAATTAGGTCCCCACCATTGCTATTTGCTAATACTAAACTATATATATTAATGAGTTTTCCTACCAATTTGCAGCTTGCTTTACTAATTATAAGAAAAGATCTCGATATAGCTCTTTTCTTGCATAATTTGCTTCATCGATCCTCTCTTATATATAGTCATTGCAAATACGGTTCAACCAATTGAAAAAGAACCAATTCATCCTTTTTAAACATAACATATAACTTTTCCTACGCTGTCCAATAAAGGATCTCGCTTAATTAATCATAATAGACGAAATGTTGTCGATCTTCACAATACCCGCATTTCTGTAGCTGTAACTCTAATTTTGACTATATATCTTCTTTAAATTAGTAGAAGAATAAAATACGTCGGCCTTTTTTTTTTTTTTCCTTTTCCAGAAAGGGAAGTCCCAGGTGTTTGTCCTCCACTCCTTCTCCATTTCCACCTCTCCTCGTTGAAGGGGACATATTGCAAGCAAGTTAACCTGATTAATAGCCTTTTTGGCCTAAGTTTTTAAAAAAAAATTTATTTGTGTTTGGCTAATTAATTTGAAAAATAAATTTGAGCAGTAATTAATGTTTGGTCAAGCTTTAGAAAACTGCTTCTAAGTATATTTTTCTCAAAAGTATTTCTCAAAAAAGTGAGAAACTACATTTTTCTACTTCTCAAAAACTACTTCTGGTTATCCTCAAAAACACTTTTTTTTTTTCTAAAAATTTGGTCAAACACCTTAATTTTTGGCTAAAAGTACTTTTTGAAAAAAAAAAAATTAGGCCAACCAAGCTATGAGTTATTTGCTGTGTAATTACAAGACTATTTTCTTTCTCCCGCTGCAAGTTGCATGCTAGTGGCCATTCATACTTCTTTACCATGACCGGGGGGGCTTTTTTATAATTAATTATTTAATTAATGTTGAGATTAGAATATAATATATTGTATATAAGATGATTTCATTTTAATTCCAAAACATTACATTGTTAGCTTGCTCATGAGCACTAGATTTTTCATAAGCGGTGTCACAACTTTAAATAGTGAACGACTAACAATTCACTTTTAACAATATCATATTTTAAAAAAATATCGTTCAAATCATATAATAAACCATATTTCAAGTATATTACTACAACTCCGATAAATTTTGATTTTTAGAAATGTATCAAAATAACCTCATAAGAAATAATATTAAATATGTTTTTTTTATATAAAGAACCAAAAAAATCACACAACAAATTTATCATTTATTTGATTCCAAAAATTATTCTTAATCATTTTCATGCCAAGAGAGAAGATGAAAGGAAAAAAAGATTAAAAAAAAGTTGAAATATCAGCCAAATGTAGATGACGCAAAAAAATATTTGAAACAGAATATGAAGTTGCCTTGTGCTACACAGCAAATGTGTCGAGTGATGTCACGTTTACTTTATTTAACTTATTTTTGTTTCTGCATTTTAATTGAATATACATATTTAGTAAAATTTTCGGACAAAATGATGTCACGTGACATCGCTTGGCTTAAAGTAGATTCGCCCCTGTTCATGAGTATAGTATATATATTATATACTATGTCAGTATCATTATCCATAGCTTATTATCATTTATTTATAGCTTAAAGATTTTCATATTTTACGCTATTATAGTCTTATAGCATGTCTCGACAATAATACGTACTCCATTACAGGCCCCTCTATTGGCTGACAGTACATAGAAGGGTAAAATTGCGATACAACTCCTCTATTGGCTGACAGTACACAAAAACCAAAAACAAGCAAACGCCGAATTTTGAACCAGCAACATCCAACTAGACGAATAGTAACCTCAACATCTTTTACAAAACCTACTGAGTATTTAGTATTTACATCTCAAAATGAACAGTACTTAACTTCTTCAGATAGTACCCCTTCTACATATAAACCCAAGGATGTGTCGTAACCGTTACGCACAAACTAGCTGATCACCACCACGTTTTTGTGATTCTTTTTTTTACCCCTACTCATTTATTGCATTCAACTTCGCCGTGAACTTCTTTCTCCTGGCGCTGCCACCCCGATTGTTTCTCCCTCTAGAACCACTGTCATCCACCACTTTCTTGGAAAAATTTCCACCACCTTTTTCAAATAGAATGAAACATTTCTCACCGCTACCATTATTATTTAACGCAGAACTAGCCTTCACAGCTAATGCAGCCATTTCCTCAGCCTGAAGCCTACATTTCAGTCGGCTCAAAGGTAGAGCAAAATATAGTTGACCTAGTTGAAGCTCCTCTTCTTCACTTATGGCAGAAACTACATCTCCGAAATCCATTTCGTCGGAGTTACAAATAAAGATTGTAGGGTCATTTTGTAACAAGTATGAAGCCTTCACTGGATAAGAGAACTCTTGTAACCTTCCGTCATGTAGTATTAATTTGACAGTAGCAACTGATGTGGATTCGTATGAACTGCATATGCCCATTATTCTGATTATATGCTCCACCACACTTTCAGTAAAATATATTAAAGCGTATGAATAGATGAAGGAAAGAGTTAATTATGTTTATTTGAAAAGACTGAACGGAGAGAAGTAAGGCTGAGAGTTATTTATATATAGGAGGGGAGAAAGTATTGAGTTGTAGACCAGGGAGCCACCTCAATTTTATCATTTGGTATAAGAATTATTTATATTAATACTAAACCGTAAATGGAAGTGCTTAACTTTTATATACTGATAAATTATTTAAAGTCAACTCCATAATTCTCTATTGTTAAAGTAATTTGTCAATGTGTTTAACTTATGAAAGAAGTTCAAATTTATTCATCTATAGTACGAAATAAGTATCTCAAGTTTATTATGCATTGCCATTAATTAACTGTCTCGTATTTGCCTATGGTTTTAATGGAGCTCCAGTGTGTATTGAATTGAGATTCTACGAGCGATAAACGTCCAAATTTATCTTTATACTTTAAACTACAAAACTATCCTTCATTATTTTTGAGGTTAGAGTTATATTATAATCAAGGACAATTATGAAAATAGGCAAGGGTGTGAATATGCTTAAAGTGCAACTAATGATAAAATTAAATATTTTGCATTATACAAGAATATTTGTTCCCTTTTTATCTTTGACGTAAATACTTGTTGTTATAGTGTCAATATAAATCCAGTATGCCATCAGTGAACAGTGCATTGCCAACCTGTAAAATGGTGGTGCCAGGTTGTATGAGGAGAATACTGCTACCTTTCACCCTGCCCCACGTTTCACCAAAGTACAAAATCAGGGATTTAGACTAGCGGGAAAAGATTGAGCCCGCAAAAGTAGAAAAGGGTTACTAAGGAAAGGGTAAAAGCCTACGATATTAAGTGAGCGTTTGGACATAAGAATTGTAAAATTTCGGAAAAAAGTAAAAATAAAATTCAAGTGAAAATGGTATTTGAAAATTAGAGTTGTGTTTGGACATTAATATAATTATGAGTTGTTTTTGAAGTTTTGTGAGTGATATGAGTGAAAATTTTAAAAAATTACTTTTTAAAGTTTTTTAAATTTTTGAAAAATTCCAAAATTCATTTTCAAGTGAAAATTTATGGCTAAACACCGATTTCGGTAAAAAGTAAAAAACATTCTTATGTCCAAATGGGCTCTAAGGCATTCTTCTTGTTATACTCCAAACTTTAAAAGGCTAAAATAGATGATTATAAAGTAGTCGAGATTTGGACACACATTAATTTCTCCTGTGGATAATAGCTGGTATTGGAGGAAGTTAAACTCCCTAAAAGAGTGATGCAGGGATAGTATTCACAAGAGATATACATGCTAACTTCAGGAGGTAGTTATTTTGCTATGATTAATCAGCAACCACGACTAGAGATAGCAGACTTGGTATGGACTGTTGTGGTTCTACCTCGACATAGATTTGTAATGTGGTTGGTAATTCAATGGAGACTACTTACCAAAGATAGATTAATAGGGATGCAATTCCAGGTGGACAATACAAACTGCGGTCTGTGTGAAGAAGAGCAGATAGAAACAAAGGATCATTTGTTTGTTAACTGTGGCTGGATCAAAGTAGTTAGACACGATATCAACCAGTGGATAGGACAGCTAGTACAGGAAGGAGATTTCAAGCAGATGATGGAAACGATTAAAAGGAAGCATTGGAAGCAGTTTAAAAAAGAGGTGATAGCAGCGGTCAATGGAGCAGTGATATACCATACTTGGAGAGCTCGGAATTTTAAAAATTTACAAGACAAAAATGTACATAGAACAGAGATAGTAACACTAATAAAGAGAGAAATTAGTGAGGGGGTAGATCATATGAGAATATCAAAGAAAGCACATAGGTGTAGGAGTTTTGTCCAACGACTACTTTATAATTAAAAATTATTGAGTTGGGGGCTCGATCTATGGTCAGATTAAGGTTACCTTATAATTGTAATTTTTTTGATATTAATGATAATTTTACATTGTTATCAAAACAAAACGTAGTTGAGATTTGAGACGCATTTATTATTTTCATATCGTACTAAATTATAAAGACTAGCTAATATAAGAAAGTGTATTGTGAACCTTCAAAGTAAACGGTATGGTTAGTACATTTAGGGATCGTTTGGTATGATGTATAAAAAGGTATAGTGCTGGTATAAAAATTTAATATCACCTTAATACTTTGTTTGGTTAGCAAACTTGGTGTCACAACCCAAAATCTCACCACAGGCTTCGTGATAGTACTTAGTCTCTAAGACTAAGTAAGCCGATTATAATTACAATCCAAGCCTTTTTTTAATAGAAACTAACAGCGGAAATAATTACAAACAACCTCCTAAGACTGGTAATACTGAGTTACGAACTCTAACTAAATACATGAAATGATCTCAAGGATCGAATACTCAATACTGTTTGATTAAAAATTAACAGTACAATAAAATGGAAAGACTCCAAGGGACTACGACGACGAAGCAGCTCTACCTTGAATCCTTGCGATCACACTTTAACTCTGTCCGAGTCCGATATCTCCAATACCTGGCTCTGCATAAAAATGTGCAAAAGTATAGTATGAGTACACCACAATCGGTACCCAGTAAGTATCAAGACTAACCTCGGTGGAGTAGTGACGAGGTACAGTCAAGACACTCACTAATCAAATAACCTATGCAATATAGTATACAAAAATAATAGAAAACAAATAGCAGTGATAGCAACAATAATCAACTAGTAATGTAAACAGCAAGGCAACAAGAACTCCATAAAAATTGCTCAAACAGGTAATGAACACAAGGACAACCAATAATTAAGTCCTTCAAAGTATACATCTTTCATCTATAAGTTTTTCAATAGAAATCTCTAGAATATAATTATCACGACCCAAAATCCAACTAGTCGAGATGGCACCTAACTCAACCCGTTAGGTAAGCCAATTACCAACTATCCAATTCCATAATAATTATTAAAGCAATTTAAGTAAATAAATTTCTTAATCTTATACAATCCCCAAGAACTGGTAGTACAAATCATGAGCTTCTAAGAATAGAGTTTACAAAGCGAAAATGAAATAAATACATAGTCTGTTTGAATAGTACATAAATAAAGCTTTTATAAATCTAAGGCTACCATGAACAAGAAGCAGCTACAACATAAATGCAGGTACATCTTCAAATCCGGAAACCATCGAGCTTAGCAACAACAACAACCAATATCTACACACAATGTGCAGAAGTGTAGTATCAGTACAACCGACCCCATGTACTGAGTAAGTAACAAACCTAGCCTTAGGTTGAAAGTAGTGACGAGCTTCCACCAAGGTCGGGTCCAAAATCAATAGTCCACAACAGTCCATAATAACGTAAAACAAATAATACAAGAAGTAACTCAGAAATAAAATGCTCAGCTAAATCATGATTTCAAAAGTAATAGTTCTTCCTTTCAAGTATATCACTGAAAACCCAAATCGTTTACCGAAGTTGCCAAAAATATGAATAAGTTTGAAAACAATATTTTTTCCCAAATATCCTTTTAATAATAAATGAGATGTTTCATTTTTCTTCCACATAACCCGTGTAAAAACAAATTCATCACTATGCATGTATGTCATGTGTGCAATGCCAATGCAATGCACTCAGTGATAAAATTATAAACAGCCCCTCGGGCAGACCTCACAATCACTCGTATACAGCTCCTCGGGCTTACCTCACAATCACTCGTATACAGCCCATCAGGCTTACCTTACAATCACTCGTAAACAGCCCCTCGGGTATACCTCACCATCTCCCATGCCTCCCAATCACTCATCACTCGGCACTCGCACTTAGTAGGTACCTGCGCTCACTGGGGGTGTGTACAGACTCCGGAGAGGCTCCTTCAGCCCAAACGATAATCTGCACGGACAACTTACGTGCTGCACGGACAACTCATGTGCTATAATATCATATTAGAATTCGCACGGATAACTCACGTGCCATGATAAGCCAATAAGGCCTGCTGCAGGTAGGCATCCCCAATCCACATAATAGTAATAAAATATATAAAGCCAACATGACCTGCTGCGGAGTACAACCCGATCCCATCAATATCCTCACAATCAGACCCTCGGCCTCCCTCAGTCATCAATCTCTCCAGTATCTCTCTCATGGGCTCACAATGTCATGAGAATAGCCCAAAAATGATGATATGATGTATCAATAAATAATAATAGAGACTGAGATATGATATGTAATGAAATAAATATGACTAGGTATGAATTTTCAATTTAAAATAAATAATTCACAGCAATATGACCTATGTGGGTCCCAAATTACTAGCACATAGCCTCAACATATGTTTTTCAGCTCAATTTCTTTAACACATAAAACCGCATGGAAAATGCCAAGATTATTTAACTACAAAATTCCACAGAACCAATTATATCATAATTTTTATAGTGCACGCTCACACGCCCGTCACCTAGCATGTGTTTCACCTCCCAACAATTCACATAATACATATATTCAGGGTTCATTCCCCCAGCTCCAAGATTAGAAGAGTTACTTACCTCGAACAAGCCAAATCTAATGCCGAGCAAGCTAAACAATGCTCCAGAAATCCCATTATGCGAGTATCAACTTATAAAAGGCTCGAATCTAGTCACAATTAATTTGATTCAGTCCAAACAATTTATAGGAACTTATACCATATTAAAATACTAATAGTTTTTCACAAAATCCGAAGTTACGCCGCAAAATTTACCCGTGGGGATCACGTCTCGAAATCCGATGAAACTCACAAAATACGATAACTCATCCAATTACAAGTTCAAGCATACTAATTTCACTCAATTCCGACATCGAATCGGTATTCAAACTCGAAAAATTCGTTCAATGACATTATAGAAATTTCCTTCTATTTATCTTCAAGATTCAATAATCTTACACATACAATGAAGATTAATTCATGAAATATAACCACAAGGGAGTCAAGAACACTTACCCCAAGTTGTGTGGAAACATTCCTCTCCAAAATCTCCCAAACCGAGCACCAAAATCCGAAAATGGGTGAAAATTACGAAACCCCGAATTTAAGCTTCTGCCCCAGCGATTTCCGCATCTGCATACAAGGGTCACTTCTACAGACAATTATACGCGCATGCGGACACAGCTAGCACTCCAAAGGCTCGCATCTGCGACCCCTCTCTCGCATCTGCGGGCTCGCAGATGCGCATTCCCCTTTGCACCTGCGTTGGCCACATGCCAGCCCGAGTCCGCATCTACGCCAACACCTTCGCACCTGCGGCCTCGCAGATGCGGAAATTTCCTCGTACCTGCGAGCACTGCCCAGTTCACACTTGGTCGCTTCTACGACTAATTTCGCGTACATGCGGCTTCGCACCTGTGATCAAAAGCTTCGCAGGTGCGATCACACCGGTAGGCAGCAGTTCCATAAATGTTTCAAGTTGAATTTGATCTGTTAACCATCCGAAACTCACCCGAGCCACTCGGGACCCCGTCCAAATACACCAACAAGTCCTAAAACACATCACGGACCTACTCGAGGCCTCAAATCACATCAAACAACCTCAAAAATATGAACTATACACGGATTCAAGTCTAATAAAATTCGAAATTGTCAAATTCTACAAACGATGCCGAAACCTATCAAATCACGTCCGATTGACCTAGAATTTTGCACACAATTCACATTTCACATTACGGACCTATTCCAATTTCCAGAATCGGATTCCGACCCCGATATCAAAATGTCAAACCTCCGGTCAAACTTCCCAAAAATTCAACTTTGAGCAATTCAAGCCAAATTCCACTACGTACCTCCAAATAATTTTCCGTACACGCTCCTAAGTCCAAAATCACCATACAGAGCTATTGGAATCATCAAAACTCTATTTCAGAATCGTTTACACATAAGTCGACATCCGGTCACTATTTTAACTTAAGCTTTATACCTTGGAACTAAATATTCCAATTCATTCCAAAACCTCACCGGACCCGAACCATTTATCCTGGCAAGTCACAAAACAATTATAAAGTACCATTTGAGTAGTAAATGGGGAAACAAGATTGTAATACTCAAAATGACCGGCCGGGTCGTTACATCATCCCCCACCTAAACATACGTTCGTACTCAAACGTTCCAAGAGTTGTTTCCAAGCCATCAAATCACTGTTCCATCTTACCACACACGTACCCGGGGGTGAAACCACGTCACCCTATTCCATATAAGTTTGACAACACAATACAACTAAAACCATTGATTTAACTCTAGCCCATAAACCTTGGAATTTAATTTTCAACCTTTAGGATTTCTTTCAAGACATGAATCCTCCATTTACACATTCTATGAGTTTGAACAGATGTATCAAGCCATAACCATAACCATAACCACAGACATAATCACCTAACATATTACACAACTCGCATGCTCGTAGCACCATTCTTGATCACAGTGACTACTCCAAAATCAACCACATACTAGATTAAACCCATATCGAACCAAACTTCATCCCAAAACCTTTGTACACTATTGATAATAAAAGAAACGCGCGAAATTTCATGACCACTTACCAGATCAACAAGTCACGGAGCTCTCTTTCCCCAACTAGAACCATAAATCGCTTTCTGAGCCGACTTTCAAAATTATCCTTCCGAACATACCGTAATCAAACCTAATAGTACCCATTCTAGGTCCAATGACCTTATATTACTAAACACAACTATTTCCACAGACATGTCGCACCAATATAACTCAGAGCCACAACCCGTGTCATTCGTGCACCAATACGCAACAATTCAAATGTACTCAAATGAGAGAACTGCACCACAATATTAACAAGTACTGCCACAAAGAATTGCTGAAAAATCCATCACATAATGTAGAACCATCACACGATTCTAACACAAGGTTCATACCTTAACATAACTCCACTGCAATGCGTGACCCCATCCAAACGCTGGTCCATATTATATACCTCGAGCCACCCTGCTCAAAAATCAATAATCACGGTGAGGCAAATGACAAAAATGTCATAAAAACCTGAAAGAACATAACCATTACGCAATCGATCATGCAATATCTAAATACTCATCTCGCTTAAATTCTTCCATGAGGCCCCCAATAGAACCGCACCATGTGTGCACCTAACCAATGAATCACAACTCCTCGTAGCATAAAGGAGTAACTCACAGATCATCTCAGAACACGAATAAGCTTAAAATACAATGCGCCTTATGAAGTCCTCCCTTTATCATACAACACCAAGTAGTAATAGTATTCATCTAGTTATTTGGAACCGTCCATGTTATCCAAAAAAGGTTACCTTCTCTTCAAGACTGTACTTCCATCTTGTACATGTAAATCTAACTTCCGTACAACACATAACATCTATCTTGCCATCATGTGAAAAGCATAAGAATCTTATTATAAATTTTAAGTCACCAATAATTTACATACCCTATTAGTTAGAACCCTTTCTCTTGCTACTTCCAGGAGGAAATCACAATACACAACATGTTCCCTATATTGGTAGAAAAGTGTCCGACTCAAACCATCCAGAATACTTTGGAATCCATTTGCACATAATCAAGCCCTTAGAACTAAATTCCTCTAAATCGACCAAGCCTCGCAGGTCGCCAAACCCAAGAATATTGCCACCAAAATATCTGCAAAGTCTTACCACATCATAATTACCCAAAGGACCGATCCTACCACTACCATATTGGTCCAGTCTACTACCCAGTTGTCCTATTTTCTCCGAGTCTCTTCCGAATTTGTCTTCAGATTGATACTTCTCCTTGCTAAAACACCACGATCTTTAACCACAACTCACCTCACGAACTCTAGCATATAACCACAACGCCCTACGGCCCTTAAGCAATTGTATTCTTCTTAAGCAGCTCCAAAAACACCACAACTATAACACTCACTCTGAAAATACCTTATGTGAATTTAAAACTGTTCTTCTTACCTTCCTTCTACTAAAATGTAGAGTCCATAGTCATACAAAAGTTTCGTAAGTCCATGCACCATCAAATGCAAATCTCGAGTTTTATCCATACACAAGTCCGGAGAAATTCTCAACTGCTATATAAAATTCTCAAACCCACCAGAATTTTATCGGAAGTCACCTACTTTGTTCAAATCTAAATTGCACCGCCCAAATAAGCCAAAAGACACGTTCCCCATTAGCACAACAACACTCAAATAAGTAACTCTACTTTAATACCCCAATCAAATTCATACTCCGTGCGTACTATATATTTGAAAAATAACAACTCACTCATCCCATGATTTTCACATACTCATACGTGCGATATAATCCTTAACCAGGAATTTCCTTATTCGAGTCATCCTCGATCTCAACTTCTTCAAGTCATAACTAACCCAAAAGTATGCCTCAGACCAAAATAAAAATTTAACACCTAACCGTGGAATCAAATTATCAATAGCAGACTCCCCCACTTAGCTCAAGTCGTAGATTAAAACACTCCATAATTCACAATACCCATACCTTATTACTATCATAATACCGTAGTCAGTGCCACAAAATTTCTTCTCAAGCTCATACAACACCAACCATAAAAACAAATACCCCAAATCATCCGTTAAGCTCTCAATCATTCTCTTGACACTCAAGTCGACTTTCTCAACCAGATTCAAATTCAAATCTCCACACATACACCCCACTGGAAGAAAAGAAACCATACACCCACATTACAAGGAACACACCTACGTAGATTACTCCGCGGGGGATAACCTACTGCTTAGCCTCAAATTGGTATCTTGTTATACCCTTTCGCAGTCACAATTACTACGCAATCACTTAATCTATCTGAGTCTAAACTCATTAAACAGACAGGAGAATTTAATTTGTCCCAAAATTTAACAATGTGAAAGATCTTTCAAAACATTCATACTCGAGACTGTACGCCACATCAAATCAAAATTCAAGCACCCAATGGCCTTCCCTTTACATTTCAAGAAAACACTTCTCGTTATGTTCAAATCGTCTTAACACATCCCGCGGTCACATCATACCCATCATACCGCCATTCCACCGCTCAGCGAGCCACACATTCCACTGCAGGGTCATCACTGGACATATGAGTCCAATTGTACAAGTTACAGCTGAAGCTACCGAGCTTAAGTTGCGGTCTAAACCTGGCCTCAAGTCCTCCAGATTGGCCCATCACCAAAACATAGAATACTCATCTCGAACTTCGTTCATGGAATCACAAGCCGGCGATGCATAGCTGATACCGAGCTCACATGTGCGCAAAAGAATACGTGGAAGGAATTCAAAGAGTTATGTCTCAAACTGAATCAATCTCGCACGATAAAGGAAGAAGGATGGGAAGTATATATATCCTAAATGCCCTGTAGCCTCTCGAAGATAAGTATGGACGTCATCATACCGACCCGCAAGACTCTACTAGACACTTGCTCATGACTTTTAGAACCTATGAACCTAGAGCTCTGATACCAATCAGTCACGACCCAAAATCCAACTAGTCGTGATGGAACCTAACCCAACCCGTTAGGTAAGCCAATTACCAACTATCTTATTCCAATAATAATTATTAAAGCAATTTAAGTAAACAAAGGTCTTAATCTTATACACTCCCCAAGAACTGGTAGTTCAAATCATGAGCTTCTAAGAATAAAGTTTACAAAGTGGAAATGAAATAAATACATAGTCTGTTTGATTAGTACATAAACAGAGCTTTTATAAATCTATGGCTACCATGAACAAAAGGCAGCTACAACAGGTATGCAGGTACATCTTCAAATCAGGCAATCATCGAGCACAACAACAACAACAACTAATATCTGCACGCAATGTGCAGAAGTGTAGTATCAGTACAACCGACCACATGTACTGAGTAAGTAACAAATCTAGCCTTAGGTTGAAAGTAGGGACGAGTTTCCACCAAGTTCGGGTCCAAAACCAATAGTCCATAACAGTCCGTAACAACGTAAAAAAAATAATACAAGAAGTAACTCAGAAATAAAATGCTCAGCTAAATCATGATTTCAAAAGTAATAGTTCTTCCTTTCAAGTATATCAGTGAAAACCCAAATCGTTTACCGAAGTTGCCAAAAATATGAATAAGTTTGAAAACAATACTTTTTCCCAAAAATCCTTTTAATAATAAATGAGATGTTTCATTTTTCTTCCATATAACCCGTGTAAAAACAAATTCATTACTATGCATGTGTGTCATGTGTGCATGCCAATGCAATGCACTCAGTGATAAAATTATAAACAGCCCCTCGGGCAGACCTCACAATCACTCGTATACAACTCCTCGGGCTTACCTCACAATCACTCGTATACAGCCCATCAGGCTTACCTCACAATCACTCGTAAACAGCCCTTCGGGTATACCTCACCATCTCTCATGCCTCCCAATCACTCAGCACTCGGCACTCGCACTTAGTAGGTACCTGCACTCACTGGGGGTGCGTACAGACTCCGGAGGGGCTCCTTCAGTCCAAACGATAATCTGCACGGACAACTTACATGCTATAATATCATATCATAATCCGCATGGACAACTCACGTGCCATAATAAGCATATTAGGCCTGCTGCATGCGGGCAGCTCCGATCCACATAATAATTATAATATATATAAAGCAAATATGGCCTGCTGCGGCGTGCAGCCCGATACCATCAATATCCTCACAATTAGGCCCTCGGCCTCCCACAGTCATCAGTACCTCCAGTCTCTCTCTCATGGGCTCACAATATCATGAGAATAGACCAAAAATTATGATATGATGTATCAATAAATAATAATAGAGACTGAGATATGATATGTAATGAAATGAATATGACTGAGTATGAATTTTCAATTTAAAACAAATAATTCACAGCTATATGACCTCTGTGGGTCCCAAAATACTGGCACATAGCCTCAACATAATTTTTAATATGCTTTTCAGCTCAACTTCTTTAACACATAAAACTGCATGGAAAATGTCAAGATTATTTAATTACAAAATTCCATAGAACCAATTATGTCACAATTTCTATAGTGCACGCCCACACGCCCGTCACCTAGTATGTGCGTCACCTCCCAACAATTCACATAATACATATATTCAGGGTTCATACCCGCAACTACAAGATTAGAAGAGTTACTCACCTCGAACAAGCCAAATCCAATGTCGAGCAAGCTAAATAATACTTCAGAAATCCCATTATGAGCGTATCAACTTCCGAACGGCTCGTATCTAGTCACAATTAATTTTATTTAGTCTACACAATTTATAGGAATTTATACCATATCAAAATACTAATATATTTCCACAAAATCCGAAATTACTCCCCAAATATTACCCATGGATCCCACGTCTCGAAATCCGACGAAACTCACAAAATACGATAACCCATCCAATTATAAGTTCAACCATACTAATTTCACTCAATTCTGACTCCGAATAGGTATTCAAACTTGAAAATATCATTTTGTGACATTATAGAAATTTCCTTCTATTTCTATTCAAGATTCAATAATCTTACACCAAAAATGAAGATTAATTCATGAAATATAACCACATAGGAGTCAAGAACACTTACCCCAAGTTGTGCGGAAAACTTTCTCTCCAAAATCTCCCAAACCGAGCTCCAAAATCCGAAAATGGGTGAAAATTACGAAACCCCGAATTTAAGCTTCTGCCCCAGCGATTTCCGAATCAGCAGACAATGGGTCACACCTGCGCATGCCCCTCGCTTCTGCAGACAATTATGCGCGCCTGCGGACACACCCAGCCCTCCAAAACCTCGCATATGTAGCTACTCTCTCGCATCTACGGGCTCGCAGATGCGCATTCCCCTTCGCACATGCGTTCGCCCCACGCCAGCCCCAGTCCGCATCTGCGCCAACACCTTCGCACATACGGCCTCGCAGATGCGGTAAATTCCTCGCACCAGTGAGCACTGCCCAGTTCACACTTGGTCACTTCTGCGACTAATTTCGCGCACATGCGGCTTCGCACCTGCGATCAAAAGTTTCGCATGTGCGATCACACCAATAGGCAACAGTTCCAGAAATATTTCAAGTTGAATTTGATTCGTTAACCATGCGCAACTCACCCGAGCCACTCGGGACTCCGTCCAAAGACACTAACAAGACCTAAAACACACCACAGACCTACTCGAGACCTCAAATCATATCAAACAACCTCAAAAATACGAACTACACATGGATTCAAGCCTAATAAGATTTGAAATTTCCAAATTCTACAAACGACGCCGAAACCTATCAAATCACGTCTGATTGACCTAAAATTTGCACGAAAGTCACACTTCACATTACAGACCTATTCCAATTTCCAGAATCATATTCCGACCCCGATATCAAAAAATCAAACCCTAGATCAAACTTCCCAAAAATTTAACTTTCGGTAATTCAAGCCAAATTTCACTACGTACCTCCAAATAATTTTCTCCTAAGTCCAAACTCACAATACGGAGCTATTGAAATCATCAAAACTCCATTCCGGAGTCGTTTACATATAAGTTGACATCCGATCACTATTTTAACTTAAGCTTTAAACCTTGGAACTAAGTGTTCCAATTCACTCCAAAACCTCACCGGACCCGAACCATTTACCCCGGCAAGTCACAAAACAACTGTAAAGTACAATTTGAGGAGTAAATGGAAAAACGGGATTGTAATACTCAAAACGATCGGTCGGGTCGTTACATTCTCCCCCACTTAAACATACGTTCATCCTCGAACGTGCCAAGAGTTGTTTCCAAGCCATCAAATCACTGTTTCATCTTACCACACACGTACCCAGGGGTGAACCCACGTCACCCTATTCCATATAATCTTGACAACACAATACAACTGAAATCATTGATTTAACTCTAGCCCATAAACCTTGGAATTTAATTTCCAACCTTTAGAATTTCTTTCAAGATACGAATCCTCCATTTACACACTATATGAGTTTGAACAGATGTATCAATCCATAACCATAACCATAACCACAAACATAATCACCTAACATATTACACAACTCGCATGCTCGTAGCATCATTCCTGATCACAGTGACTACTCCAAAACCAACCACATACTAGTATTAAACCCATATCGAACCAAACCTCATCCCAAAACCTTCGTACACTGTTGATAATAAAAGAAACACGCAAAATTTCATGACCACTTACCAGATCAACAAGTCATGGAGATCTCTTGCCCCAACCAGAACCATAAATCGTCTTCTGAGCCGACTTTCAATATTATCCTTCTGAACATACCGTAATCAAACCTGATAGTACCCATTCTAGATCCAATGACTTTATATAACTAAACACAACTATTTCCACAGACATGCCGCACCAATATAACTCAGAGCCACAACCCGTGCTATCCGTGCACCAATATGCAACAATTCAAATGTACTCAAATGAGAGAACTATCCCACAATATTAACAAGTACTGCCCCAAAGAATTACTGAAAAATCCATCACACACCGTAGAACCATCACACGATTCTAACACAAGGTTCATACCTTAATATAACTCCGCTGCAATACATAACCCCATCCAAACGCTGGTCCATATTATATACCTCGAGCCACCCTGCTAAAAAACCAATAACCACGGCAAGGCAAATGACAAAACTGCCACACAAAACCTGAAAGAACATAACCATTACGCAATCGATCATGCAATATCTAAATGCTCATCTCGCTTAAATTCCGCCATGAGGTCCCCAATAGAACCGCACCATGTGTGCACATAACCAATAAATCACAACTCCTCGTAGCATAAATGAGTAACTCACAGATCATCTCAGAACACGAATAAGCTCAAAATACAATGCGCCTTCTGAAGCCCGCCCCTTCTCATACAACACCGAGTAGTAATAGTACTCATCTAGTTATTTGGAACCGTCAATGTTATCCAATATTCGTTACCTTCTCTTCAAGATTGTACTGCCACCTCGTACATGTAACTCTAACTTCCGCACCAACACATAGCCATCATGTGAAAAGCATAAGAATCTTATTATAAATTTTGAGTCACCAACAATTTACATACCATATTAGTTAGAACCCTTTCTCTTGCTTCTTCCAGGAGGAAATCACAATACACAATACCTTCCCCATATCGGTAGAAAAGTATCTGGCTTAAACCATCCAGAGTACTTTGGAATCCATTTGCACATAATCAATCCCTTAGAACTAAATTCCTCTAACTTGACCAAGCTTCGCAGGTCGCTAAACCCAAGAATATTGCCACCAAAACATCTACAAAGTCTTATCACATCGTAATTACCCAAAGGACCGAACCTACCATTACCATACTGGTTCAGTCTACTACCTAGTTGTCCTATTTTCTCCGAGTCCCTTCCAAATTTGTCTTCAGATTGATACTTCTCTTTGCTAAAACACCACGATCTTTAACCACAACTCACCCCACGAACCCTAGCATATAACCATAATGACATACGACCCTTAAGCAATTGTATTCTTCTAAAGCACCTCCAGAAACACCACAACTGTAACACTCACTCTGAAAATACCTTATGTGAATTTAAAATTGTTCTTCTTACCTTCCTTATACTAAAATGTAGAATCCATAGTCATGCAGAATAATCATAAGTCCAGGCACCATCAAATGGAAATCTCATGTTTTATGCATACACAAGTCCAGAGAAATTCTCAATTGCTATATAAAATTCTCAAACCCACCAGAATTTTCTCGGAAGTCACCCACTTTGCTCAAATCTAAATGGCACCGCCCAAATGGGTCAAAAGACACATGCCCCATTAGCACAACAACACTCATAGAAGTAACTCTACTTTAATACCCCCAATCAAATTCATACTCCGTGCGTACTACATATTTTGAAAATAACAACTCACTCATCCCATGATTTTCACATACTCACACGTGCGATATAATCCTTAACTAGGAATTTTCTTATTCGAGTCATCCTCGATCTCAACTTCTGCAAGTCATAACCAACCCACAAGTATGCCTCAGACCAAAATTAAAATTTACCACATAACCATGAAATCAAATTGTTAATAGCAGACTCCCCCACTTGGCTCAAGTCGTAGATTAAAACACTCTATAATTCACAATACCCATACCCTATTACTGTCATAATACCCTAGTCAGTTCCACAAAAATTTTTCTCAAGCTCATACAACACCAACCATAAAAATCAAATACCCCAAATCATCCGCTAAGCTCGCAATCATTCTCTTGACACTCCATTTGACTTTCTCAACCAGATTCAAATTCAAATCTCCACACATACGCCCCACTGGTAGAAAAGTAACCCTCAACTCACATTACAAGGAACACACCTACGTAGATTACTCTGCAGGGGATAACCCACCTACTTAGCCTCAAATTGGTATCTTGTTATACCCTTTCGTAGTCACAATTACTACGCAATCACTTAATCTATCTGAGTTCGAACTCATTAACCAGACATGAGAATTTAATTTATCCCAAAATTTAATAATGTGAAAGATCCTTCAAAATATTCATACTCGAGATTGTACGTCACATCAAATCACAAATCAAGCACCCAATGGCCTTCCCTTTACATTTTAAGGATACACTTCTTGTTATGTTCAAATCGTCTTAACACATCCTGCGGTCATACCATACCCATCATGCCGCCATTCTATCGCTCATTGAGCCACAAATTTCACTGTAGGGTCATCACCGGACATATGAGTTCAATTGTATAAGTTACAACTGAAGCTACCGAGCTTAAGCTGAGGTCCAAACCTGGCCCCAAGTCCTCCAGACTGGCCCATCACCAAAACATAGAATACGCATCTCGAACTTCGTTCATGGAATCATAAGAAGGCGATGCACAACTGATATCGAGCGCCCATGTGCGCATACGAATACGTGGAAGAAATTCAAAGAGTTATATCTCAAGATGATTCAATCTCGCACGATGAGGAAAGAAAGATGGGAAGTATATATATCCTAAATGCCCTGTAGCCTCTCTAAGATAAGTATGGACGCCATCATACCGATCCCCAAGACTCTACTAGACACTTGCTCCTGACGTATAGAACCTATAAACCTAGAGCTCTGATACCAATCTGTCACGACCCAAAATCCAACTAGTCATGATGGCACCTAACCCAACCCATTAGGTAAGCCAATTACTAACTATCCAATTCCAATAATAAATATTAAAGCAATTTAAGTAAACAAAGGTCTTAATCTTATGCAATCCCCAAGAACTGGTAGTACAAATCATGAGCATCTAAGAATAGAGTTAACAAGGCGAAAATGAAATAAATACATAGTCTGTTTGAATAGTACATAAATAGAGCTTTTATAAATCTAAGGCTACCATGAACAAGAGGCAGCTATAACAAGAACGCAGGTACATATTCAAATCCGGCAACCATCGAGTAAGTGCAAAAGTATAGTATCAGTACAACCGACCCCATGTACTAAGTAAGTAACAAACCCAGCCTTAGGTTAAAGTAGTGACGAGCTTCCACCAAGGCCGGGTCCAAAACCAATAGTCCACAACAGTCAAAAATAACGTAAAACAAATAATACAAGAAATAACTCAGAAATAAAATTCTCAGCTAAATCATGATTTCAAAAGTAATAGTTCTTCCTTTCAAGTATAGCAGTGAAAACCCAAATCGTTTACCGAAGTTGCCAAAAATATGAATAAGTTTGAAAACAATAATTTTTCTTAAAAATCTTTTTAATAATAAATGAGATGTTTTTGTGATGACCCAAAAGGTCATCTTATATTTTAAAACTCGAATTTGCACTCTTAAGCCTTAAAAATCTCATTTTTACCCTCCTCGATTTGTGTGCGCAGTTCGGGCAGGTTTGCGAAAAGCTTTTATGTTAAAAACTAATGAAAATAAGAATTTTTGCCTTAAAAGTTAATTTTAGTTGACTTCGGTCAACAGTTTTGATAAACGGGCCCGGATCTGTGCTTTGACGGTGCCGGTAGGTCCGTATCGAATTATGGGACCTGGGCGTATGCCCGGAATCAAATGCGGAGGTCCCTAGCTTGAGTTATGAATTTTTCATAAAAATTAAAAATTTGGAAATTATTTGTTTTTAAGAATTGATTGATATTTGGCATTGTTAGTATCATGTCCGTATTTTGGTTCCGATACAGGTTCAATATGATATTTAAGACCTGTCTGTGAAATTTGGTGAGAAACGGAGTTGATTTGACGAGATTCAGACGTCCAGTTGAGAAAATAGTAACTTTAAAGTGTTCTTGAGAATTTCATTTGATTTGGTGCTAAATTTAGAGTTCTAGGTGTTATTTTGGCGATTTGATCGTGCGAGCAGGTCCGTATGATATTTTTATACTTGTGTGCATGTTTGGTCTGGAGCCCCGAGGGCTCGGGTGAGTTTCGGACTGGCTACTAGGTGATTTGCACTTAGAAAATGTGAGATTTTGCTGCAGCAGTTGTTCTGGTGTGCCCTTCTTCACGTTCGCGTAGGTAGTGTCACGAACGCGAAAGGTAAAATGGGGGCAGGGAAATTTTCTTCGTCGCGAACGCGAAGCATTGGGGGCGGTACCCTTTCACGAACGCGATCTGTCTCACGCGAACGCGATAGTTTAAGGGACATGGGGAAGGGGTCATGTTCTTCTACGCGAACGCGTCCACTAGGTCGCGAACGCGAAGGCTTGGGGGGGAGTTGCCTTTCGCGAACATGTAGAAAGACTCGCGAACGCGAAGGCCTTAGGCCGCTGTGCATCGCAATCGCGACAGGCCTCTCGCGA
>AWOL01S0004926.1:123047-149261 GCA_000715115.1 Nicotiana otophora | reverse complement strand
GTCCAGTATAGGGCTGGCAAGCGGGCCGGTCCCGGGCCTAAACGGGCCAAGTGGGCCGGTCCAAACGGTCTCGGGCCCGGTCCCGAGCTGGTCCCAAATTAAACGGGCCAAATGGGCCCGGGCCTAAACGGACTTTTTGTATGGACCGGCCCGGGTCCGGGACCGTTTGGTCTCGGGCTAAACGGTCCCGGCCCGCGGGCTAAGTGGGCCCAACATATATTCAGTCTTTAGGAAGACTTTTCTTAGAAAAATCCAAACAAATAAAAAAAAACTTTAAAACCAAAAATATTTTCTTTTTAGAAGTCTTTCATTTGAAAAAAGAAAACAAATCAAATCAAAATGCAAAAACTATTTTCTACCTTTTTGTTTATAAGTCTTTCTCCAAAAATTCAAAAAAAAATCAAAATCTAAAAAAAAATTCTTTCTTTTGAAAGTTTTTTTAAAAAAAAAAATCAAAATCCAAAAATATTTTATTTCTTATTTAGAAGTCATTCTTTCACCAATTCCCACAAATAAAAATAAAATCGAAATAGAAAAAAAAAATTGAAAATATTTTCGTTGCTAGGAGATTTTGTCGGATTATTTGTATATGAGTAAAAAAGTGAGTTTATATATTTTATTTCTTATCTTTCCAAACTACGCGAGATTTGATTCATGCGGCGTCATGATACGTAGGCAATCCCCATTGTATTCGATCATAGCCATAAACAAATTGAGTGAAAAATAAACCGAAAAAAATTGAGTGAAAAAGAAAGAAAAGAGTGATAAAAAAATAACAGGAAAAAAATAGAAAGAAAAAGAAATCAAAATATTAAAAATAATAATAAAAAAAAAAGTCTCCTGAGATGGAATCGGTTCACCCCTGTTGGTGAATCATTCTCGAGCTTATTCTAAAAACTAGTGAGGCTAGGTCTACTGCAACCATTAGCCCCGAACAGGCCAAACCCCGAGTCCCCCTTGCACCGAGCTGATGCTAGATGTAAATACCTCTCCGGAGCAGTGGGACATGATACTGAAGATTGTTGGACTCTCAAAAGAGCAGTGGAAGAAAAGGACCCTAATATGATGAACAATCCTCTGCCTACTCACAACAGTGTGCCATTAGTCGGAATGATTTTGTGAAGATAAAGAATTTTATCTGGCACGGAAGTCATTGCATCCATTGCCGAGACAGAAGAAAAGCTAAAAAATGGTCGCCAAGCCTGAAAGTTTCCCATCATACGGGAGTCTCAGTAGCCAGTCTTGCTATCCTTTATGCGTCCGAATTATATCAGGGTGTGATCCGGATGTTTTACTTTATTGTCTTACTTTTCGATGTGAACCTTTCTATCTTCCAAATTCAAAAAAAAAGAATAAAAAAATCAAATGAAATTAATATCTCATTGTCTATGAATGTCTATTTTTTTTTAATCTTGTCACTTTTCTTATTCTCTTTTCAGTTTTGATTCATGCAGATTTTAATAACCTGACATGCTTGCGGACTTTATGACTAGATCCTAAAACTCTGTCAGACTTCGAAATAATAAATCAAGAAGCAGAATACAATGAAAATGAGGTTAAGGAAATAAAACAAAAAACCGGAACAGTATGAGAATAAGCATATGCCAAGCCCGATTGAAACCTGCAGAAGTTGAAATTCCCTTTCTCTAGGTCATTGTCGAAGCCGAAATTGAGGATAAAGATTGGGTCACGAACCGATTGGAACAATTGACACTAATTGATAAAAAATGATTGGCCACAATTTGCCACAGGCAGTTGTACCAACAAAGAATAACCCGTGTCTATAACCAGAACGTGTGGCCCATGAAATTGAAATAGAACAACTTATTGTGAGACGTATCCTCCCACCTCATGAAGAAGCTAAAGGAAAATTGGTTCCAAATTGGAAAGGTCCATACATTGTAACGAGAGTACTGCAAAAGAAAGTGTTGTACCTGGGAAGCATCAAAGGAAATGTCCCTGAAACAACTGTCAATGCGGATGTAGTCAAAAGGTATTATGTTTGACCCTCTATGTGGCATTAATGTACTCTGATTGGGATGACGAAGGCTTTCATTCTCGCTATCCAAACATCATTAACCCTTTTGCTAACCCTTTTGAGGTTTAGCAAAAAGAAAACAAAACAAAAATCCAAACAAGTTCATGTTCCTTGAACTACGTTCGATTTGATTCCGAAAGGATACATAGGCAGCCTCTCTCTTGGGTTCAGTCGCACCAAAATAAAAACCCACAATTCCCTAAAAGTGAATCTAGGGCAGATGTTATAATGGGTTAGCGACGGTTTTGTCTGAAAGGTTCCAAAGTTGTAATTTAATCCAAATCTTCTTTTCACCCAAAGTCCTTTTCAAAGTCCTTCCGATCAAACAACGAGAATATTCAAGAATTGAAGGATGCAACCACTTGGATATGATACAACCAAATGAGAGAAATAAAATGAGAGAATCTTAATGGTGAAAACCTTCACGGGTATCGTAAGGCGATGGTAAATAGAGAAATTAAAATGAGAGAGTCTTGTTAGTGAAAACTCGCAAAGAGCACTATAAGGCGATGATAGGAAGAGAAATGAGAGAGGTCAGCTGGTGAAAATCTACAAAGGGCGCCACTGATGGAAAATGGGATCCTCACAGCCATCGGCATCGACAGAGTCCTGGCAAGGTTTCTCAATTTTGAGGTATAAGTTATGATGAATTTCTGAGAGTTGGACGGTTTACGTAGATCAGACATCCAGTCCAAGAGGCATGTCATGTTCATTGAAGTCTGCATGCACTCCAAATAAGTCCATCTTTTTTTCTCTTTCCCCGAAAAGGATACCTCTTGTTTAAATTCATTTGTCCATTCTATTGCTTGGTTTTCTTTGAATCCATTTCGGTCTAACTCTGTTTTGAAACTAAGACAAAAAAAAGATGGCAAGATTGATTTACAGGGGTTTTGTCTGATACAAGCCAATATTCAAGAAGGTACCCAGCCTCAGCAGGTGCATCGAGTTGACTCTGACTGGTCATGATGGCCGATGTTTCAAAATCAAAACTCCTGAAAAGAAAGAAAAATCAAAGTCGAATGCCCACAAAGGCAAAATAAAGTTGAAAGGTTAAGTTCCACATGACTAACCGTCATGGCAAAGTCTGGGAAAACCAAAGTTTCTCTAGGGTCAGAAGTGCAATCAATATACAGGAAACAACCAGCTGCAGCTGAAAGGGCCAAGACCAAGTTACTGAAACAATCAAGGCCACAAAACCAACCACCGTTTCAAACTGACAAATTATTTTTTGTTTGAAAAAATAGGAAACGGGTGCAATCCAAAAGCATCCTTGCAAGAAGCAGGTACAACCAAATAGAAATTGCGCAAAGGATAGAAATAGTTTTGCAGCAACTACTCCAAAATGGAAGTCTCCTCCAAAACTTCTTTCCCGCATTTACCCATTCTCTGAAATAAAAAAAATGATGTTGGAAAAAATAAATCACGGTAGTATAGAGTCTCCAATCCCTAGCTACGCTTTTACAACATAGGGTTTCCACTCCCTAGTTGATGTTTTAGACATAGGGTCTCCACTCCCTAGTCGCTTTTCTAACATAGGGTCTCCATTCCCTAGTTGTTTATTTTAGCCATAGGGTCTCCACTCCCTAGTCGCTTTTCCAACATAGGGTTTCCACTCCCTAGTTGATTATTTTAGGCATAGGGTCTCCACTCCCTAGTCTCTTTTCCAACATACGGTCTCCACTCCCTAGTTGATTTTATTTTAGACATAGGGTCTACACTCCCTAGTTGATGATTTTTAGACATAGGGTCTCCACTCCCTAGTATTTTTTCGAGCATAGGGTCTCCACTCCCTAGTATTTTTTCGAGCATAGGGTCTCCACTCCCTAGTATTTTTTCGAGCATAGGGTCTCCACTCCCTAGTATTTTTTCGAGCATAGGGTCTCCACTCCCTAGTATTTTTTCGAGCATAGGGTCTCCACTCCCTAGTATTTTTTCGAGCATAGGGTCTCCACTCCCTAGTATTTTTTCGAGCATAGGGTCTCCACTCCCTAGTATTTTTTCGAGCATAGGGTCTCCACTCCCTAGTATTTTTTCGAGCATAGGGTCTCCACTCCCTAGTATTTTTTCGAGCATAGGGTCTCCACTCCCTAGTATTTTTTCGAGCATAGGGTCTCCACTCCCTAGTATTTTTTCGAGCATAGGGTCTCCACTCCCTAGTCGTCTTTTCCAACATAGGGTCTCTATTCCCTAGTTGATTTTATTTTTAGACATAGGGTCTCCACTCCCTAGTTGATTGATATTTTAGACATAGGGTTTTCACTTCCTAGTCTCTTTTCCAACATAAGGTCTCCACTCCCTAGTTGATGATTTTCCAACATAGGGTATCCACTCCCTAGTTGATGATATTTTAGACATAGGGTCTCCACTCCCTAGACTCTTTTCCAATATAAGGTCTGCACTCCCTAGTTGATGATTTTCCAACATAGGGTTTCCACTCCCTAGTTGATGATTTTTAGAAATAGGGTCTCCACTCCCTAGTATTTTTTCGAACATAGGGTCTCCACTCCCTAGTTGATGTTTTTAGACATAGGGTCCCCACTCCCTAGTCGCTTTTGCAACATAAGGTCTCCACTCCCTAGTTGATGTTATTTTAGACATAGGGTCTCCACTCCCTAGTCGCCTTTTCCAACATAGGGTCTTCACTCCCTAGTTGATATTATTTTAGACATAGGGTCTCCACTCCTAGTCGCTTTTCGAACATAGGGTCTCCACTCCCTAGTTGATGTTTTTAGACATAGGGTATTCACTCCCTAGTTGATGTTTTTAGACATAGGGTCTCCACTCCCTAGTCTATTTTTCCAACATAGGGTCTCCACTCCCTAGTTGATTTGATCTTAAATGCTGGGTACACCACTCCCCGATATCTTTGCCAATATAGGGTATCTCATTCCCTGGCCACATTTTTCTAACATAAGGTATACCAATCCTTAGTTGGGACATCCTTTGACAATAAAAGAACACCATCCAAAAACAAAAACATGACTTTTTTAGGGTACACCACTCCCGACTTTTTATTGCTTTCAATAAAGAAGTAGTTTAGAATTTTGTTACAATAACTCACGAAATTTTTCTAGTGCAAACTGGGGCAGAAAAATTTCGTTCATTTGTTTTTTTGGTGTCTAAGTAGGTTTTACCTCGAGGCACAGGGTTCGAGATGACCAAAAGAAGAAGTCTCAATTCAGAATAAAAGAAAAGAAAAAATAAGTGAATCCAAAACTCAAAAACAATTGAAAAGATATGGAATGCTCAAGACATGATTGAAGCCACGAGTATTGGAGTCTCGTTTTGATTAGAAGAAGCTATAGAACAATGAACTATAACCTACAGCTAGCGAGCATCAAGGTTTAGATCAGAGTCTTCATGAAGAACCAGTCAAGACTCAAGATCAAGTTTCTGAAGACACATAGATAGGAATCTTGTAACTCATAACTGATAGGCTTGTTTAGTTTCTTTTTTTTATTTTGATATAATGGCAGGACCGCAGACCGGAGCCTCGACGGAACCTCACTCGACTCCTAAACTCATCATTCCACCATTCTCCTTGAACTACACGCGACCCGATTTCCCCATAACCCGGGATATGTAGGCTGTCCAAAACTCGGACTCGGTTGCACCCTATATTTTATTTCTTTTTCTTTTGAATAATGGTTTGGTCACAAATTAGTCATATGGCTCACCTAGTCTTTGCATGAAAACTCTTCATGTTTCCAAGCAAAGAGGGGCAGCTGTGAGCACTTAATTGTTTACTATATTTGAATTTTTATCACCTTCTACTAAATAATATTTTCAAAAATCTAATATATATTTTTTATCTTTGTTAGACTTATATATATATAGGGTAAAAATTAATAATAATTTAAAAGGTCAATTATTACTAATAGTATTATTTTTATTATTATTTTTATCTTTATTTTTAAATAAAATGAATTAAAAGCCAAAAATAAATAAAACTTATTTATTTATTTTTTTAGAAAACAAATTTCTAATGGGAATTAAAAAATAGTAAAAGTAGAAATATAAAATTAAAAAGTAAAAGTAGGTGGAAATTGTTTAATAAAAAAAAGTAAAAGAAAGTGAAAAATTAAAAAAATAAAAGTAAAAGAATGTGGAAATTTAAAAAAAAAAAATTAAAAGAAAGTTGGCATTAAAAAATAAAATTAAGGGTAGATGAATATTTTTTAAAAAATAAGTAAATTAAGTGGGAAATAAAATAAAATAAAAAGTATAAAAGTGAGAATTTAAATATAATAAAAGTAAAAAAAAGTAATAAATTAAAACATAAAAGTAAAGGAAAGAGGGGAATTATTTTTTAAAAAAAAATAAGAAAAATGGGAAGTGGAAATTCATTTTAATTAAAAACAATGAAAATTCCGAAAATATTTCTATAAATAGAAGAGAAATGTGAAAAACAAAAGGGAGAGAGAAGAGAAAAAAAAATAGGGAGGAAGAAATTGAGAGAAATTTATTTTCTTCTTCTAGGATAAGGAAATTTCTACTCGTGTCATTCTTTCGAAAAATCCAACCAAATCACCCCCAAAAAATAGCTTTAAACCCAGCAAAAACAAGCCACTAAATCACTAGTTTTGCAAGGTCGATCGGGGTTACAAGTAG
Source organism: Nicotiana otophora (assembly GCA_000715115.1). Lineage (NCBI taxonomy): Eukaryota > Viridiplantae > Streptophyta > Magnoliopsida > Solanales > Solanaceae > Nicotiana > Nicotiana otophora. The sequence goes on along the minus strand of AWOL01S0004926.1, from coordinate 142,612 downwards.
CGATTTTTTGTTCGAGGTTTCGTGGCCGATGAAAGCTCTAGTCAATACTCGTCGAATTGTTTAGCGCTCTTGTAATTTCAAATCTGTTAATTTATATCAAAGGTCTGCTATTTTCCTTTCTTCACTAATTATAATTGTCCATTTATCTTCTTGTCTATTGGTGTGATTATTGGATAGCATGAAGTAGTAGTTCACTCTATTGATATTTGGATCATTTGAATCTGATTGTTTCCTTGTTCATATGTTTATTGGACCATGATGTTAAATTTAGAGTTGCAAAGTTTTATTTTGAGTTGATTTAACCGGATAGAGGGTCTATTGAATCACTGTAATTTGGCTTGTTTACTAATTTTGTTCATGAGATTCTGGTGTCATTAGTTTTGTTTAAGAAATGTACAGAATATGGGATATTGGGTTGGATAATTTTCTTGGGCCACGATTTGTTTCTAAGGAAATAGATTTTTGGGTTGTTGGAGAAGAAAAGATTTTGGGCCAAAAGATTTAGTCTCATCAGGCCCAAAGTAATAAATAATATAGTTGGCTCATCTTTCTCTAAACTAGCCCACTTTTCTATAAATAATAAATCCAATTCTTCCACAAATAATTACATACCTCATGACCTTAGAATAATCTCAAAATTAGTAATTGAATAATATTCGAACATCGTAGCTTGCTTTAGGCGCGATTAATAATAAATCATCGTGACTGTGGGTACGGTTCCCGTGGCATGGTCACGATACGTAATTTCCAATTCGAGTGTGCGTTTCACGTGACTGGACCACAACTTCAAACAATAATAAATAAAATTAAACACGTTGTAGATTGTGGGTGCGTCTCACGTGACGCTATTTGCGATGTGTATAAACAACGAGTGTACGACAACGTAACTCATCTCATATTAATTCCATAAAAGTTTAAAATGCAGTAATGTAATAAAAGCGTTAAAAGGAATAAAAATGCACATATAGGTTTAAAACATGTATTAAATCAGATAACTAGGTCAATTATTAATAGTTAAGCGACCGTGCTAAAACCACAAAACTCGGGAGTCCTCACACCTTCTCTCGGGTTAACATAATTCCTTACCCGGTCTTCTGTGTTCGCAGACCAAAAATAAGAGTCAAATTCCCTCGATTTGAGATTCTAAAATAAATCGATGACTTGGGACACCATAACTTATTCCAAGTGGCGACTCTGAGGTATGTAAATAATCCCAATTCGAATAATGTCACTTAAATTGGAAAAACTCCCTTATCCCCGGGGAAAAAGGAGGTGTGACAGCGGCAACTGAAGGTTCACGAGAAGAATTACCCTGTTCATGATCTAGAGCTGGCAACCATTGTTCACACGCTGAAGATTTGGAGGTGGCTGGAGCTATTGAAAGTCTATGATATCACCATATTGTATCATCCCGGGAAGGCCAATGTGGTGGCCGATGCTTTGAGTAGAAAGTCAGTCAGTATGGTTAGTCTTGCATATATTCCAGTTGGTGAGAGACCGCTTGCATTGGATGTTTAGGCCTTGGCCAACCAGTTCGTGAGGTTAGATGTTTCTGAGCCCAGTAGTGTCCTAGCTTGTACAGTTGCTCGGTCTTCTTTGTTTGAGCGCATCAGAGATCGGCAGGATGACGATCCTCATTTACTTGTCCTTAGAGACACAGTGCGGCACGGTGGTGCCAAGCATGTTACTGTTAGGGATGACGGATTTTAGAGGATGCAGAGTCATATTTGTGTGCCTTATATGGATGGACTTCGTGAGTTGATCCTTGATAAGACCCACAGTTCCTGGTATTCTATTCATCCGGGCGCCGCTAAGATGTATCAGGACTTGAGGCAGCATTATTGGTGGAGGCGAATGAAAAAAGACATAGTTGCCTATGTAGCTCGGTGCCTAAATTGCCAGCAGGTAAAGTGTGAGCATCAGAGACCTAGTGGGTTACTTCATAGGTTAGATATCCCTGAGTGGAAGTGGGAGCGTATCACTATGGATTTTGTTATTGGACTCCCACGGACTCAGAGAAAGCTCGATGCAGTTTGTGTTATTGTGGACAGGCTGACTAAGTCAGCGCATTTCATTCATGCGGCAGTTACCTATTCTTCGGAGCGGTTGGCATAGATTTACATTTGTGAGATCGTCCGTCTTCACGGTGTGCCCGTGTCTATCATTTCTGATCGAGGTACGCAGTTTACCTCTCACTTTTAGAGGGCAGTTCAGCGTGAGTTGGGTACGCGGGTTGAGTTGAGCACAACATTTCATCCTCAGACGGACGGCCAGACCGAGCGTACTATTCAGATCTTGGAGGATATGCTCTGCACTTGTGTTATAGACTTCGGAGGATCGTGGGATCAGTTCTTGACCCTTGCAGAGTTCTCCTACAACAACAGCTACCAGTCGAGCATTCAGATGGTTCCCTATGAGGCATTATATGGTAAGCGGTGTCGGTCGCCAGTTGGGTGGTACGAGCTGGGAGAGGCTCGGGTGTTGGGCACAGACTTAGTACAGGATGCGTTATATAAGGTCAAGATTATTCAGAATCGACTCCGTACATCTCAGTCCAGGCAGAAGAGTTATGCCGACCGTAGAGTTCGTGATGTTGCATTCATGGTCGGAGAGAGAGTGTTACTTCGGGTATCACCCATGAAGGGTGTAATGAGGTTCGGAAAGAATGGCAAGTTGAGCCCTAGGTATATCAGACCTTTTGAGATTTTGGAGAGAGTGGGAGAGGTGGCTTACAGGCTTGCATTACCACCTAGTTTAGCAGTTGTTCATTCGGTATTCCATGTGTCCATGCTTCAAAAGTATCATGGCGATCCGTCCCATGTGTTAGATTTCAGCACTGTCCAGTTGGACAAGGATTTGACTTACGAGGAGGACCCGGTGGCAATTCTAGCCCAGCAAGTTTGCCAGTTGAGATCAAAGAGTTACCCTTAAGTTCGAGTGCAGGGGAGCGGTCAGCCTATTGAGGCAGCTACTTGGGAGTCCGAGTCCGTTATGCGGAGTAGATATCCCCACCTTTTCACCAGCCCAGGTACTTTTATATGTCCGTTCGAGAATGAACGATTGTTTTAGAGGTGGGGAATGTGATGACCCAAGAGGTCATCTTATGTTTTAGAACTTGAATCTGCGTTCTTAAGCCTTAAAAATCTCCTTTTTACCCTCCTCCATTTGCGTGCGCAGTCCGGGCAGGTTTCCGGAAAGCTTTAATGTTAAAACCTAATGAAAATAAGAATTTTTGCCTTAAAAGTTGATTTTAGTTGACTTCAGTCAACATTTTTGGTAAACGGGCCCGGATTCGTGCTTTGACAATCTCGGTAGGTCCGTATCAAATTATGGGACCTGGGCGTATGCCCGGAATAAAATGCGGAGGTCCCTAGCTTGAGTTATGAATTTTTGATAAAAATTAAAATTTTGAAAATTATTTGTTTTTAAGAATTGATTGATGTTTGGCATTGTTAGTATCGGGTTCGTATTTTGGTTCCGGAGCCCGGCACAGGTTCAATATGATATTTAAGACCTGTCTGAAATTTGGTGAGAAACAGAGTTGATTTGACGTGATTCGGATGTCCAGTTGAGAAAATAATAACTTTAAAGTGTTCTTGAGAATTGTATTTGATTTGGTACTAAATTTAGAGTTCTAGGTGTTATTTTGGCGATTTGATCGCGCGAGCAGGTATGTATGATGTTTTTAGACTTGTGTGCATGTTTGGTTTGAGTCCCCGAAGGCTCGGGTGAGTTTCAGACAGGCTACGGGGTGATTTGCACTTAGAAAATCTGAGATTTTGCTGCAGCAGCTGCTCTGGTGTGCCCTTCTTCGCGTTCGCGTAGGTAGTGTCGCGAACGCGAAAGGTAAAATAGGGGCAGGGGAATTTTCTTCTTCGCGAACGCGAAGCGATAGTTTAAGGGACATGGGGGAGGGGGTCATGTTCTTCTACGCGAACGCGAAGTCTTGCGGGGAGCTTCCTTTCGCGAACGCGTAGAAAGCCTCACGAACGCGAAGGCCTTAGGCCGATGTGCATCGCGACAGGCCTGTTGCGAACGCGATGAAGGCATGTCCAGTGACTTATAACAGACTCTAAACACAGGTTTAAGCCATTTCTTCAACATTTTTCAAGAACCAAAGGGGTAGAGGCGATTTTCAAGAGTCATTTTCTTCCCCAAAGTGTTGGTAAGTGATTCTAAACCATTTTCTTTCAATTACCCATTACATTTCTTGAATTATCAACCAAAAATCTAGAGTTTTCATGGTAGAATTAGGGGTTAGGGTAGAAACTAGGAATTTCGAAAATTTGGGGATTTAGACCTCAATTTGAGGTCGGATTCCAAACCAATTATATATTTGAGCTCGGGGGTGAATGGGTAAATGGATTTTGGTCCGAACCTCGAATTTTGACCAAGCGGGTCCGGGGTCGATTTTTTGACTTTTTGGAGGAAAATTTGGGAAATTTAATTTATGCAATATAATTGATTCTTTTAGCAATATTTGATATTATTGAGTCATTTTTGAATAGGTACGAGTGGTTTGGAGGTAAAGTCCAAAGGAAAAGTTGTGATTGAGAATTAAGTGGCCTTCGGAGCGAGGTAAGTGTTGTGTCTAACCCTGACTTGAGGGAATTACGAACCTTAGATTACTTGCTAAGTGAAATTAATGTGAGCGGTATATATGTGAGGTGACGAGTACTTATGCGCCGCCAATTTACCTGTTTTCCATGTTTCTCTGTTTTTCTCATATTGTCTCTTTCCTATGCCAAATTGCTACGTGTTATACTAGTGTTATTCAATTTATCGTTCTGATCATGTTTACGGAATTTCTGGTGATAATTGAGTTTTTATTTCAAAGTTGAGATTGATATTATGGAACCAAATGTTGAAGTAAGGTTTGTACTTGTTATTCTATCTCCCTGTTGTTATTTATGCATTGCATTATGGTAAGGGAGAGTGTTAATGCATGAAGGGTGATGTCGTGCCATATTGAGAGTGTTAATGCACGAAAGGTGATGTCATGCCATATTATGAGTGTTAATGCACGAAGAGTGATGTCGTGCCCTTTCTATTAATTTTATGGTGAGATTGAGAGTAAAAGCACGAAAGGTGATGCCGTGCATTTTTTCTTACTGTATTCACTATTCCTGTTAATTCATGGTATATTGACTGCTCCGGTGATCATTCTTTTATAGTTCTTTATCTTGTATTCCCCTCAGTATGTTCCCCTCCCGTCAATTCCTGTTTAGTTCTACATTTCTGTTAATTGTATATACACTGTTAAATTTAACAGGTTGATTTGTAGGTGCCTTGCTTTGCCTTGCCTTAGCCTCGTCACTACTTTGTCGAGGTTAGGCTCGACACTTACCAGTACATGGGGTCGGTTGTACTGATGCTGCACTCTGCACTTTCTGTGCAGATTTTGATACCGGCTCCGGTTGATCGAGATTTTGTTATTGGTCCGTTGTCCGGAGACTCAAGGTAGATCTGTCAGCGTTCACATACCTTGAAGTCCCCGTCAATATTTTATGCCCTACCGCTTTCTTTCATTCAGACAGTTGGATTTCTTTCAGACTATTACTTGTAGCAAATTCTAGAATGCTTGTGAATTGTGACTCCAGATCCGGGTGGTAGTGATTAATACAGTTTTATAATATTCCGCACTTATTATACTTCATCTTAGTTAGTTATTGTTATTTACTGAATGAAAAAAAGGAATTGGTTTAATGATTCTTTAACGTTGGATTGCCTAGCAAGTGAAATGTTAGGCGTCATCACGGTCCCGTTGGTGGGAATTCCGGGTCGTGACAGTTTCATTTTCCTTCCAGATAACCCGTGTAAAAACAAATGCATCACTATGCATTTATGTCATGTGTGCATGCCAATGCGATGCACTCAGTGATAAAATCATAAACAGTCCCTCGGGCAGACCTCACAATCACTCGTATACAGCTCCTCGGGCTTACCTCACAATCACTCGTATACAGCCCATCAGGCTTACCTTACAATCACTCGTAAACAGTCCCTCGGGTATACCTCACCATCTCTCATGCCTCCCAATCACTCATCACTCGGCACTCGCACTCAGTAGGTACCTGCGCTCACTGGGGGTGTATACAGACTCCGGAGGGGCTCCTTCAGCCCAAGCGCTATAATCTGCATGGACAACTTACGTGCTATAATATCATATCAGAATCCGCACAGACAACTCACGTGCCATAATAAGCCAATAAGGCCTGCTGCAGGCGGGCAGTCCCGATCCACATAATAATAATAATATATATAAAGCCAACATGGTCTGCTGCGGTGTGCAGCCCGATCCTATCAATATCCTCACAATCAGGACCTCAGCCTCCCTCAGTCTTCAATATCTCCTGTCTATCTCTCATGGGCCCACAATGTCATGAGAATAGCCCAAACATAATGATACGATGTATCAATATATAACAACAGAGACCGAGATATGATATGTAATGAAATGAATATGACTGAGTATGAATTTTTAATTTATAACAAATAATTCACAGTAATATGACCTATGTAGGTCCCAAAATACTGGCACATAGCCTCAACATAATTTTTAATATGCTTTTCAGCTCAATTTCTTTAACACATAAAACCGCATGGAAAATGCCAAGATTATTTAACTACAAAATTCTACATAACCAATTATGTCACAATTTCTATAGTGCACGCCCACACGTTCGTCACCTAGCATGTGCGTCACCTCCCAACAATTCACATAATACATATATTCAGGGTCCATACCCTCAGCTCCAAGATTAGAAGAGATACTTACCTCGAACAAGCCAAATTCAATGCCGAGCAAGCTAAACAATGCTCCAGCAATCCCATTATGCGCGTATCAACTTTCGAACGGCTCGAATCTAGTCACAATTCATTTGATTCAGTCCACACAATTTATAGGAATTTATACCATATAAAAATACTAATATTTTTCTACAAAATCTAAATTTACGCCCCAAAAATCACACATGGGGCCCACATCTCAAAATCCGACGAAAATCACAAAATACATCAATCCATCCAATTACAAGTTCAACCATACTAATTTTACTCAATTCCGACTCTGAATCGGTATTCAAACTCGAAAAATTTATTTTGTGACATTATAGAAATTTCCTTCTATTTCTCTTCAAGACTCAATAAGCTTACACCAAAATGAAGATTAATTCATGAAATATAACCACAAGGGAGTCAAGAACACTTACCACAAGTTGTGTAGAAAATTTCCTCTCCAAAATCGCACAAACCGAGCTCCAAAATCCGAAAATGGGTGAACATTACGAAACCCTGAATTTAAGCTTCTGCCCCAGCGATTTCCGCATCTGCAGACAAAGGGTCGCACTTGCGCCCATCACTTCTGCAGACAATTATGCGCGCCAGTGGACACAGCCAGCCCTCCAAAGCCTCGCATCTGCAGACTCGCAGATGCGCATTCCCCTTTGCACCTGTGTTCGCCGCACGCCAGCCCCAGTCCGCATCTGCGCCAACACCTTCGCACCTGCGACCTCGCAGATGCGGAAAATTTCTCGCACATGCGAGCACTACCCAGTTCACACTTAGTCGCTTCTGCAACTAATTTCGCGCACATACGGCTTCGCACCTGCGATCAAAAGCTTGGCAGGTGCGATCACACCAGTAGGCAGCAGTTCCATAAATGTTTCAAGTTGAATTTGATTCGTTAACCATCCGAAACTCACCCGAGCGACTCGGGACCCCGTCCAAATACACCAACAAGTACTAAAACACACCACGGACCTACTCTAGGCCTCAAATCACATCAAACAACCTCAAAAATACGAACTACAAATGGATTTAAGCCTAATACATTTTGAAATTTCTAAATTCTACAAACGGCGCTGAAACCTATCAAATCACGTCCGATTGACCTCGAATTTTGCACACAAGTCACATTTCACATTACAGACCTATTCAAATTTCCAGAATCGAATTTCGACACCGATATCGAAAAGTCAAACCCCCGGTCAAACTTTTCAAAAATTCAACTTTCGGCAATTCAAGCCAAATTCCTCTACGTACCTCCAAATAATTTTTCGGACACGCTCCTAAGTCCAAAATCACCATACGGAGCTATTGGAATCATCAAAACTCTATTCCATAGTCGTTTACACATAAGTCGACATCCGGCCACTATTTTAACTTAAGCTTTAAATCTTGGAACTAAGTGTTCCAATTCATTCCTAAACCTCACCGGACCCGAACCATTTACCCCGGCAAGTCACAAAATAATTGTAAAGTACAATTTGAACATGAAAAAAAGGGGTTGTAATACTCATAACAACCGGCCGGGTGGTTACAATAATTCTTTCCAATAAATATATTTCGAACATACTTCTTTCAATTAAATATCCTTCAAATATAATTCTTTCAAATAAATATCTTTCGAATATAATTATTTCAAATAATATCCTTCAAATATAATTCTTTCAAATAATATTTTGAATATAATCCTTTCAAATAAAAGTCACCTTGTGACATCTCATCTCATAATCATAAAATACGGGTCTCGGCCCACTTTTATACTGGGACGGCACCTCGTGCCAATATCTCTATCACAATCGCACGGACAACTCACGTGCCAATGTTATCATCATATTTTCCCAGGCACCTCGTTCCCACATTTCATATCTGTTGCGGCGTGCAACCCGATCCCATATAACATAATCCTCCTAGCAATAGCCATCGGCTTCCAATTTCAACATAGATCCGATTATTATCAAGTTTACCGAAACAACAAGACAAGTTGCACAAGATATAAAAATAAACATAAGAAAAATCACAACATCACATGAAAATTACTAATGTAATAACCCCACATCATCACATAAAAATTACCAACACAATAACTCCACATCATCACATATCATCCCTGACAATAGCCATCATTATCTCTCCTATAGCCACCTTTATCACTCCTATAATAGCCTCCATTATCCCTCTGCCCTGACAATATTAATAGTCACCTTTATCGCTTTTATAGCCACCTTTATCGCTCCGTATAATAACCACCCTTATCACTCCGCCCAGACAATATCCCAACACATATAACTACAGTGAAATGCCATCCTTATACCCACATAATATCAACAGTGAAATGCCATCCTTATATCCTCATAATAATAAATCAAATCACATAATAATTTACACGAAATATTATCACGACAACACAACACAATCAATTCATATCACAATTTACTCAATGACCACAACCAATTCCAATGATATAGTAAAATCAATAAATTTCTCAAAAATAGCCCAAAGCTCCACACGACGTATATAAAATCTCAAAAAAATAAGAGAGATGAAAAACTAACTCAGCATAGGACAACGACTTCTTTAATCCAGATTTTAATAAATATAAATTAATGCCTCATTTTAAATATTTAATAATTATTTGCATATAAGGATTAAATAATGAATTTAATTCCAAGAAAAATATCAAATCAACAAGCACTCGGATGTCACATAAAAATTCAAGTGACAATAACATCAAATTATCATATAAAATACAATTTCGACAAACAAGGAACGAGGCATGACAATTCAAGAATTTACTAAGTTCCAACTATTTTCCAATTTAATACATAAAGGGGTCTACGAATTTTAACCGATATAATTTGCACATATAAACCAAGTACGTACTCGTCACCTTACGTACACGGCTTTCAATCACACAATTTCCACATAAGACTCAATGCCTAAGGGGTAATTTCCCCCACTCAAGGTTAGGTAAGATACTTACCTCGCTTCGCAACCAAATTCAAGATTCCAATAAACCTTAGCCTCACGAATTCGTGCCCGAATGCTTCAAATCTAGCCACAACAATTCCATATACTCAATACGAATCGTAAAAATTAATTCCATAAGAAATTACAAATATTTCGTATTAAAATCGAAAATTTATTTTAAAAATTGACAGTGGGACCCATATTTTGAATCCCGAAAAAACTTACGAAATCCGAACACCCGTTTTGATATGAGTTCATCCATACAAAAATTATCGAATTCCGACATCGGATTGCCTTTCAACTCCTCAATTAAAGTCTTTGAGGATTTCTACCATTTTCAATCAAATATTTACCCATTTGAACTCGATAATCTTCCCACAAACATTATTGGTACAAGCATGTATAACTAATACTCTCACATCTAAGAATCATCTTACTAATTACCTATTTCTAGTTGGATTTCGAAATTGAAGGATTGGGGAACGAAATTCTTACCTCTTTGAAGCTCTAGCAACCCTTTGATGCGATTTCAAGGTTTGATTCAAGGTAGAGTAGTGAAATCCTTAGTCCTTCGTTTCCTCTCTCTAGAATCGCTCTCCCCTCTCTAAAACACCAGAAAATACCCAAAATCTGAACCCTAAAACGAGTTAAATGAAATGGGGGTCAGGTTATAAAAACTCTCCAAATTTCTGGACCGGGCTACAGACCAGGCTAGGCACTCTCTGTAGCGAGCTAAATATCAGGCTTCGCGAGGGATATAGCATGGTCTAGAGCGCTACAGACCTGGCTTCGCGAGGTCGAAATGATTTAACTCCCCAACGCACTGTTCAATCCAATAAGTCCGAAAATACAACACATTAGCCTACCTTGGCACCACGAAACCTTAAATTTCTTGGCGAAAGTTTACGGGGCATTAGTACCAGAATAACTTATACCTTGTAGAGGGTGAGTTAATTAGTGCCGGGATAACTTATACCTTCTTCTTAGAAATTATGTAATTGTCATTTTTAATACAACATACCAAACAGTGGATAAAAAATAATATCAGGATAACTAATTCCGGCATAACTTATCCCAACATAAGCCGTATTCAAACCAAATGACCTCTTAGAGGATTCACGAGAATAAAAGTTGACGGTAGCGGCTTGTGGAAGAATAAGACTGCTTAAGGGGTGGGTGAGAGGTTGTTAGTTAGAAATAACTTAGCTCTCGTTTGGCAATAGATTTTGGCCTCATTTTTTTAAAATTTTAAAAATATTGTTTGTTTATAAAATATGATCATGTTTTGGAAAAAACAATTCAAAAGAAATCCAAGTTTCCAAAAACTGGTTTAAGAAAGTTTTTGGGTGAGAATTTTTCTTACACTCATAAAACTTCAACTTTTCTTCAAATAAAATGCATATACAAAAACAACTTTAACTTTCAAAAATTATTTTTCAACGCAACTTCAAAAACTCTTTTTTAAAGTTTCATCATATATATGTCCAAACGCTAGCTTAGTATCTCAATTTAGTAACTTTATTACATCAAATTAAATTATTTAATTTCAAGAATTACATGTTAATCATTATCATACTAGTACTAGTTGATCAAGTAATAAAAAACTTCTATGAATATACATACTATATAAGGTATTTATTACTCCCTTCGTTCAAGTTTACTTGTCCACTATACTAAAAATAGATGTCCACTTTTACTTGTCCAGTTTGAAAAATCAATGGATAATTTATCATTTTATACCTATTTTACCCTTATAATTTCTCAATATTTTGATTTTATAATAGTCAGAGTTAGTTTTTCAATAATAATAATTAGGGGTGATATAGTAAAATTATCATGTTATTTATTATTTCTTTAAGGGGTACGACAAGCCAGTAGTGCATAAATCCTGAGGGACCAATTTAAGAGTAAAATTCACTTTACCCCCTTAATCTTTAAGCGTTGGAAAATAATATCCCCCTCACGTTTTGAATGGGAAAGGGAACCTCCTTATGCAATAATTTTTCGGTGAAATTATTTTTTTTAATAAAAAATATTTCTTTCTTGAATAGATAATTTTTAGAATAACCAAGTTCTTTCATTATAGTCAAAATCTCAAGATACGACAAACAATTAGGATCAATATAATTTAAGGAGTTCCCTTTTAGCCTTCTTCCGGTATAGTTTAAGATATGATGTAACGCAAAAACGTCTCCATAGTGAATTTTCAAATGTGATATTATCAACTATATTTTCTGTTCAATAAAGTTAATTTCAAAATAAGTAAACTGCAATAATTGCTTTAGTATAATAATTTTAATATACAAAGAAAATACATAAATAAATTAATACTCATAGCAACAATTCTTTCATCTAATATATATGTTAGAGAATTGACTATTTCAGTGTAATTTTTTCTCTTTAAATTGAAATGCTAAAGCATTCATGGTGAATGTGCGTCCAACATATTTCTTTAATTTTGTATGTAAGATTTTTCCTTTATTGCTAAAATTTTAACAATGGCTTCAATATACCTCAATATAATAGGAAAATATAGACGAAATTCATGTATTGGTTTGGATGAAAAATATTATACTTCACCTTTGAAAGGATAGAGAAAGAAAGAATAAATCTTTATTTAAAAAAAAACTCTCACCAAAAATATATTGCATAAGGGGGTTTCCTTTCCTATTCAAAATGTGAGGGGTATTGTTTCCCGATCTTTAAAGATTAAGGGAGTAAAGTGAATTTTAATCTTAATTTAATGTGAATACTTTGCAAGATAAATTGTCCTAAATCCTAATTGGTGTTGGGACTCAACACCTAACCACCACCAAATCTTGACTAAACGTATCATAGCATTAAATTTGAAAAGGCAAATGTTATCTAGAGAGAGGAAGGAAAGAAGAATGTCCACCAACTCACGAGCGGCTCAATGGTAAACCCACTCAAGCAACTGCTTGAGGTTTCACATCTAGGGGTCCAAAATTTTCTTATATTGTATTAAATAGTTGTATCTGTATTTGATGAATATTTTAAAAAATATTTAGTATATAAAAAAAAGTATTTCTTTCATAAACAAGGAAACTATGAGACCAATAGAGATAATTTGGGAATAAGAATAGTAACTTACGTGTGAATATAATATGTTTTGCCTCCTTTATATATTATCATTATTATCACAGGGCCCACGTTACTTTTATTACTTTCTCTTTAAACTGGTTTTTACTTAATCTTTTATATTCATTTTAGCCTTTCCAAACTTATAAGTCCACTGTCTCATAAAATATTTTGTCAAATATGATAGTAGAAAGCGAATTCTTTTTTTTCAAGCTTTCCCGGAATTGTACCAAAAATATTGAAACAGCAAAAGTAATATCAAGTTATTTATGACTATTTGTTAAACCAGGTTCAATTGTTCTATACTTTTCTTATTACTTTACGTCTAAAAAATTTTATTTTTTGATATCTTTTGTTTGTAACTATATGTATTATCTTTTTTAATTTATTAGAATTTTAATATGTCAACAAGAAAATATGAATAAGCATATTAAAATTGCCAAAAAAAAGAGAGAAGAATTGAAACTTTAATACAATCTCCAAAAATAGGAAGAATTTATGGTAGATAAATAAATCACTAATATAATTGAGGTAGAAGAGAATGAAATCCAAGAAGAAGAAGAAGTTGGTGAGACTATAACAAAAATCTTATAAAAAATTAGGAAATCCTAGTTAAGAAATCGATTATAAATAAATTATTAAAAAATTTACATCTCAAAAAGCTAAAAAAATTAACTTCAAAATAAAAAATTTATTAAATGAGTTTTTAAATATGAAAAAACTTAGGGCCCCTCGTTGAAGTTTGGCTTTAGGCCCCGGATACGGTTGAGCCGCCCCAGCACTGGCTGACCACAAACAAACAAAGGAACCTGTGCCTCTGATTGTGATATCTGCACCACTTGATTCCAAAACTTTATGATAGTCTTTCAGTTTTCTTCTTTTTCTAGATGACACTATATATGAATGCAATAATTCTCTGCTTGAAATTAGGGGGAAACTAGAAAGATGGCCGAGCTTTTTTATTTGCTTAGGAAAAAAGAATGGAAGAGATTTGGTGGATAAAATAGCTCCAACCTAAGTTCACTATTAACATAAATTTCTATCTAGCTTTTAAAATAAAATTAAGGTAATTAACTAAGCATGTTTCTTATTTTCTTTAGCCGACGGTCTTTCAAAAATAATATTTCTGTCATCTCAGGGTAGGCATAAAATTAACGTAAACACTATCCTTCTTAGATCCTATTTGTGAATTGTTGTAATTACTTAAGCCATTGATAGGGTGATATTACTTGCAAAAATACAAGACAGAAAGTTAAGCATTAAAACCACCATATGCCTAGATTCAAACCCGCTCAAAATGAATAACAATATACAAATACTATATTTAGTTGAGAGTTGAGACAGTCGTATTCCCAACAACTCGACAGCATCTTACGTACTATGATTTGGGCTCTCTTGTGTTTCTATAGTAGATCTGAATCCATTGATTTATTCAGGTGTGACTCAAGGAGGAGGCTATTAAAGCCTTTGCTTTAAGCTCCTTAAATTTTGGGGCCCCAAAAATAATCCATAATCTTATTTTCGTTGAGACAATATTGAAGTTTATAGAAAAAAATAAATAAATACAAAATCCTTATAAAAATGGAAAGAAAAACTATCTATTTTTTAATAATAGAAATATTTTAGAACTTTGAATTAAAATACTCTAATTTTCATATTGAAAAATAACGTTTTTTACAATAAAACCTAAGATAACGAATCGTATATAAGTGGTTAACATCTTATTAACTTGAATTTTCTTACCAGTGTGAATATTAATATTACATTTTATAAAATAACTACATTATAGACAAAAAAAAGAAATCAATGTAATATTAATATTATATTTTACAAGATACTATACACCGGAGAAGGTTTGGATGAGATATAGTTTACAGAGGCTGAAGGCAACATAAATGATTTAGTTTCTGAGTACCAACAATATCAAGATGCGACAGCTGAAGAGGATGAGTATGACTATGAAGACGAGGAGGAAGAAGGTCAAGAAGCTTAACTAGTTCAGCTTGTGGAGAATTTTTGAGTGTCGTTATGTAGTAGTGGGTACTATTCATTTTTAAAATCTTGTTTAGGGTTTGGATTTTTTTTCTGTTTTGCATGTGACATCGTCAGGGGTGGCTCAAGGGTAGGCTAGTAAAGACTTTGCTTTATGCCCTCTAAATTTCGGCGCCCCAAAAAGATTTTTAATTGTGGATTTACTATCTTATTTTCGCTGAGACAATATTGAAGTTTATAGAAAAAAGAAACAAAATACAAAATCCTTATAAAAATGGAAAGAAATACTATCTATTTTTTAACAATAGAAATATTTTAGAACTTTGAATTAAGATACTCAAATATTCATATTGATAAATAACATTTTTTTACAATAAAATCTAAGATAACGAATTGTAAATAAGTGGCTAACATCTTATTAACTTGAATTTTCTTACCAATTTGAATATTAATATTATATTTTATAAGATAACTACATTATAGACAAAAAGAAAGAAAGAAAAAAAGAAACCAATGTAATATAAATATTATATATTTACAAGATACTATATACCGGAGAAGGTTTGGATGAGATAGAGTTTACAGAGGCTGAAAGCAACATGAATGATTTAGTTTCTGAGTACCAAAAATATCAAGACGCGACAGCTGAAGAGGATGAGTATGACTATGAAGACGAGGAGGAATAAGGACAAGAAGCTTAACTAGATCAGCTTGTGGAGAATTTTTGAGTGTCGTTATGCAGTAGTGTTACTGTTCATTTTTTAAATCTTGTTTAGGGTTTGGATTATTTTCTGTTTTGCATGTGACATCGTTAGGGGTGGCTCAAGGGGGAGGCTATTAAAGCCTTTGCTTTAGGCCCCTAAATTTTGGGGCCCCAAAAGTATTTTTAATTGTGAATTTATTACTATCTTATTTTCGCTTAGACAATATTGAAATTTATAGAATAAGAAAAAAACAAATACAAAATCCTTATAAAAATAGAATATTAATATGACTATGAAGACGAGGAGGAAGAAGGTACCAATATAATATATTTATACCAAAATGTAATATTAATATGACCACAATATATTTGTATAAATGTAATATTAATACTATATTTTACAAGATAACTAGACAAAAAAAGTTAAGGTACTTAGTAAAATCTGGCTTAGGTCACAAGTTTTATTAAGACGCGGCTTTCTTGCTTCCTCTCTTTCTATTTTTGTTAATTTCGATTTACCGGCTAGAAAAACTCAATCATTACCTTCTCTTCTTTCCAATGTTCTATTTGCAAAATTAACCAATCAAGAGGACTCTTCCATTAACAGCACCAATAGAGCAACTATTGATATAATATATTATTGGGTGTGTGAACAAAGTCCCACATTAGTAGCTGAAAGGATTGAGAGTCTACATATAAGGTGTAGAGATCTCTTAATGGTGTGAGACATTTTAGGAAAAGATATACGGGTTTGGTTCAAAGCGGACAACATCACACCATGTTAAGAATATTCTCGATTTCTTTATCATTACGAGCTTGGAAACGCACACACAAGAAAAAGTTAGCTGCGGGCTTCGGTTGCCATAAATACTCTGAAAATGTGGGTGTCACATAGTGAATCTCGAAAATTGACCCGTGGATCGTGGTAATGCCACGTGGAACTTAGTTCGAGAGGGAGATTGTTGGATGTACGAATAAAGTCCCACATTTGTAGCTGAAAAGATTGGGAGTCTACATATAAGGTGTAGGTATCTCTTAATAGTGTGAGGCCTTTTGGGAACAACCATGTAGGCTTGGCCATAGTGTGAGGCCTTTTGGGAACAACCGTGTAGGTTTGGCTTAAAACGGACAATATCACACCACATTAAGAATATCTTTGAGCCGTGTTAGCCCAACATATATTTTACTCAAAGTTTTTGAAAAATATATTTCTCATGTTAAACCAACACCAAGAAAGATTCTATGACACTTTCAATTTCTACTTTCTACTTTTGCTATGTGATTTTTGAGACGTCAAACGCTGAAGAAAAATCTTAAAAAAAAGGGATAATACTCGACTATTCTGGAACGTGATAGAAGATATTTGAAGCACAAAACAAAGCTAAAAGTCATTTTGCTTGCTATGTTTGTCTTTCCTACCTCATCCTTGAATAAAACTCCACTAATGAGACGCTTATTTAAACTCTGCAAGCTTCCATTTCTTCTTATTTTGTTTAGTAGAATGAAGATAGGACGACTTTAGAAATTAACTGATTAGAACTATAAGAACTCTGATATAATTTGAAATTTGGAATATCTAATATAAAAGCTTCTCTTTGGAATATCTAATATCCTTTCTAAGATCATAGCACAAAGTCTCCGTGAGGTTTTACATGGTCTCTCATTTGGCCTCATACCAAATTATATCAGAGAGATAGCAAAGATGGAGATGTGATTAATTTGACAATCTTTACTCACTACATATTTGTTAATTTAAGAGCTAATCAGGAGGTCCAGGATCAGAGATGCTACAAATATACGGTAGGAAGAAGAAGCCAAAGATTGAAGAGAGAAGACGCCAATGACAAAATCCAAGACAAGAAAGCCATGGCAGCAGCAAGTTGATATCGTCTGCACATATTCCCATTGCAATATGGACTACCACCAGAAGCAATCAAGTAATCAGTGGCACTAGCTGTGGAACACGCCGTAGCCAGTGACAGAAACGAAAGAACCTGTTATAGAATCCAAGACTACTATATTTGATCAGAACACGATTTTACAGCAAAGTTGACGGTAAATTTATCAAGGCACATACCCAATCTATTCCAACAAGATATGGTAATATTCCGGGCTGATGAGATGCGTGTTTAACCACCAGTGAAAATGCATCAATCATTGCCAAACCCAAGTTCCATGGTGCTACGAAACTCATGGTTGCCACCAAAAAGCTACCGACAACAATAAGTGAAAAGGTTATTTAACAGAGAAATTGCACCTCTGCAACTAGAAGAATAGTGCATTGGTATTCTTTTCACATTAAATGATCTCTATGCAGAAGCCACTGCATTGTAAGAACATATAACTATCAAGATATAAGATTCTTATACTGATCAACTGTGTTCTATGCTTAGTTAAAACTATGCTCATGTAAGCATGAACTAAATCAGAATGTGAAACTAACTTGGAATGATTACTAATCAGTTATTTTTTGTTTGGTGATATCTGCTACTCAGGTAACCAGTAATTCTGGAGCTTAACATTCAAGAAACCCCTACTTCTGGAAGAATAAAAACATGGAAAAGAAAATGCAGTAGTAGCACATTAAACAAAAAGAGTTGTTTGATTGAAATAATCACCAACCAATTGTAACACAAAAACTATGGACTTACAAAAATTATTGATGCTAGAAAGCTTGTCTTTTGGAAAGAATAAGAATGAAAATGCAGGAATAGCACCCTAGGAACAGAATATGATTTCAATCATCAATGACCATAAACCATGGGGTTACAAATTATAAGCATAGAATCTGGTAAACAGGCTACGCCTATGTGATATCACCCGAGGGTGTGGTGAGATGGATGGGATCCCTCCATCATTAACCAGTGTTCTCGGGTTCAAGCCCCTTCTAATGGGCCTTATATGGCCCGAATCTGGATTATTCAACCAGTGAGTTCCGGATATCAGATTGTTATACCAAAAATAAAAAGGACTACACATGTGATGATACATCTCACAAACATCTAGTTTCAGTATAATACTCCAATTGGTATAACAGCTGAATAGATAACTCCAAAAAGCATAAATCCCAGTAAGCACTTAGGTAAACAAAGCATGCAATATGGCCAATCTTAACATTCTCAGGAAATATTTCTAACCTCAATTCCGCATCCAAATCTTCAATACCCAAATTAACTACTCCAACAAAATAAAACAATCGTATATCCAACATATTAACTTCCTTAAGTTCATGTAACTAGTTCTTCGAGACTCCATATTGGAGATGAACTTCACATGTCTCTTGTAAAGATCCTTTTATTAACCCTATATAAGCTTCAAATGGTCAAAGAAAGTGCCCTCCCAAAGCTCATCAAAGTTCTCTACTAGGTTTTCGCTAGGTAATTTCAGTAGAACCCTTTAGATTGCCAATTTATCAAAGTGAATGTTTTTCTACTGCTAAAGTTATGCACTAGAAAATTCACTTATTCGACTGCTTCTATATCACATTTAATAAGATTTCCGCACCGTTCACCCAGCATTTGTTAGTGCAATAATGCATCTTAAACAACAAACACACAGATCATAAATGAGAAAAAATAGCTGAAAATCATCCAAACAAAGGGTTCTCACGTTAACTTCCTTCCTAACAGATCAAGTTATGATAGTATATTTTATCCACAACAAACTTCAATAATCAGTTTTGTCTGCTAAAGTCATAACATCTGCCGTAGCCCAATTAATATATTAAAACCGGACTTTCTAAACAATTTCAGGCCAAGATATAGAGATGAAACTCTTAACAAGTAGGTCCTCCAGGACATATCTTGACCACTTAGCTGATTTCTGGCAGATCATTAGTGTCTAATTAATGACCTATGGAAAAATGTTCGTTTCAAAAGTGGTTCTCTCAAAATATAGCTGCCAAAATACTGCAGCAAAAATGAAAAAGAAGAGCCCCCAAATTCTTCAAAATCAAAACTTTGTATGATAAATCAGAATTAAATAGATAGGAAAAATGAGAAAAGGACCCACCCACCCA
>AWOL01S0004926.1:105880-120824 GCA_000715115.1 Nicotiana otophora | reverse complement strand
AAAAAAAAAAAATCAAGATCAAGATTTTGTAGTATGATAAATCGAAATTAAATAGTAGATAGCAAAAATGAGAAAAGAAGAGCCCCCAAATTCAAGATCAAAACTTTGTAGTATGATAAATCTGAATTAAATTGATAGCAAAAATGAGAAAAGAACAGCCCCCAAATTCAAGATCAAAACTTTGCATGATATAAATACGAAAAAAAGGACATGGATACTGAGAAGAAAAGAGAAGTAAGGAATAAAAGTACCAGAAGGGAGGGTAGCTGTAGCTGTAGTAAGAAACATTCAAACACATGAAAAGGAGTGAGGCGGCAGAGAAAATAGCCTGTCCTAGCCTCAAAGCTAAACTGGCACTCGTCCCTATAGACCCCTGCAGTTTATGAGTATCCATTTCATCACTGAAATTCCACAAAGTGATTGTATAATTCTGCTGAGCTTATGATATTCATAGATGTTCATTGTATCCATTCAATTATATGCACTTTCTATAAAAGGAAAGAAGTGTAACCGAGTAAAGGGAAGGAATTTTGGGGAAGATAGTGATGTTGTAACGTAAGAATATCATACTATTTGTGATCTTTACTATGTTTATCTGGTTTTGTTGAACTGTGAGTTTGTAAAGGGAATTTGGTTTGTCTTGAGAGGAAAAGGAATAGGGTTGCCTAAATGAGAATATGCATGATTTTACTTCCTCTGTTTCAACTACAATGACGGGATGTCAAAATTAGTGGATCAAAGTTTGCTCAGTAGATTTTTAGTTTCATATTTTACATACTCAAAAATTATATCACACTTTTCTAAGCAAAAAATGTTAATAAAAATTTTAGAATATAAATAGAGGAATTATATATGAGAGAAGCAATCTTGTCGCACAATTTTTATGAAATTGTCATTTCTTAGTGTTTGATTATCATAAATATTTTTCTTTAAAGAGAAAAATGACTTTTCTCAAGCCTGATTAATATGGGTTTACGTGAATCCATACTACTCTCATAAATTATGTATAACAATATTATATTTCTTCAAAAATAAATATATGTGCGTAAACTCATGCTCAAAGACTCCTATGGTACAATTTTTATTGGGTGCACATCTACAAGTGAAATAATTGGTGGTTCAAATCACACTTTGAACGGTCTTGATTTCGACACGAAGTATAGATATATATATATATATGTAAAAATTACTACAATTTTAAAAAAATATAATTTTAAAAATATAGTGAGTTCATGATAAAAGACTAAAGTTAAACCTATCATAGATATACTTATTCGCGAAATTACACTCATCCTCTTGTAATCCGAATCCGCATTTGTTCTCAAGGAGTAAGTTATTTTTCTTACAAGTTACAATTACATCGACTTCTAGGCTCTAGCATAAAGAATATGCTCAAAGCAAAATCATTCTCTGTAATCAACTTGTACAGCTCAGCCGTGGAATTTAAAGTGAATTAACTAAACTGAATGAAATGTAAATAAGAAACAACTAAGCCTTTTAACCCCAACTGCTACTAACGTCTATGGAAAACGAATAAAGCCAAGAGTACTCCTCTGCATTGCTACAAAATACTGCTACATCCACTGTAACAAACCTGTGAACTTGCATCCACCATTAGGGTAGTAAAGCACATGCTCTCAAAGCTACCCTCAAGCATTCGTCCTAATCTAAACCTCCAGTTCCGGCGTGCCCTTGAACCTCATGGAAATATACGACGTGCCCGTCAACTGTTCGATGAAATTCCCGAACCAGATATACGATCGTGGACGCTCTTGATCACCGCATACACGAAGAGGGGTTGTCCAGAAGAAGCATTGAAAGTCTACGACGAATTGCGGCAAAGGAAAGTTCTTCCTGATCAGTTAGCACTGTTATCAGTAACCAAGGCTTGTGCTACTTTGGGCAACCTTCTAAAGGCAAAAGGGATTCATCAAGATGTAATTAGATATGGATATCACTCCGATTTGCTCCTTGGAAATGCATTGATTGACATGTATGGCAAGTGTAAATACATTCGAGGTGCAAAAGAGGTTTTTGATAATTTAAGTGCTAAAGATGTAATCTCTTGGACGTCTATGAGTTCGTGCTATGTTAACTGTAAACTTCCAAGAGAGGCGCTAAGGATATTCCGTGAAATGTGGTTAAATAGGGTGAGGCCAAATCCTGTTACATTGTCTTCTATACTTCCTGCCTGCTCGGATTTGAAAAGTTTGAATTTGGGTAGAGAGATTCATGGTTATATTATTAGGAATGGGATACACGATAATGTGTATGTTAGCAGTGCTCTTGTGGACATGTATGCTAGTTGTTCAAGTATCAAACAAGCAGAGTCAGTATTTGATAGTACGCATCAGTTTGACTATGTTTTATGCAATGTCATTATGTCAGCATATTTTTCAAATGGGAAATGTGACAAAGCACTTCATGTCTTTGATCAGTTGAGAAAAAGAGGAACTAAACTGAATCACGATTCCTGGAATTCTGTTATTGGTGGGTGCATGCAAAGTGGAAGAACAGATAAGGCGCTTCAAATACTTCGTGAAATGCAGCAGTCAGGTGCAAAACCAAATAAAATCACAATCACCAGTGTGTTACCTACTTGTATAGATCTAGGAAGCATAAGAAGAGGTGCAGAGATTCATGGTTTTATCATTCGCCGTTTATTTTTGGAAGATGAGACAGTCTCCACTGCTTTGGTACTCATGTATGCTAAATGTGGTGACCTGGAACTATCCAAAAGAGTCTTCTATATGATGCCAAAAAAAGATACTATTGCTTGGAATACAATGATTATTGGAAATTCAATGCATGGGAAAGGAGAGGATGCTTTGATACTTTTTCATGAAATGGTAAGTTTGGGGGTGAAACCCAACTCTGTTACTTTTACTGGCGTGCTATCGGGTTGCAGCCATTCACAGCTGGTAGACGAGGGTCTTTTGATCTTTTACTCAATGAGCAAGGAGCATGGAATTGAACCTGATGCAGAACATTATTCGTGCATGGTTGATGCTCTAAGCCGTGCTGGTCGCCTAGAACAGGCATATAATTTTATCCAAAACATGCCCCTGAAACCAACTGCTAGTGCTTGGGGAGCATTGCTTGGTGCATCTAGAGTATATAAGAACGTGGAATTGGCACGAGCTGCTGGAAAACAACTGTTGGAGATTGAGCCAGAAAATGCTGGGAACTATGTTTTGTTGTCCAACATCTATGAAGCTGCCAAACTACGAGAGGAGGCCTCAGAAATTAGGAAATTGATGAGAGAAAGAGGAATTATGAAACTTCCTGGTTGTAGTTGGATTCAAGTGAAAGACAAAGTGCATACCTTTGTTGTCGGCGACAAGAATAATGCGCAGGCTGCAGAGATTTACAGCTTTTTGGCTGAAATAGGTGAAAAGATGAAGTTAGCCGGGTATTTACCCTGTACAGACCTTGTTGGCCAAGATCTTGATGCAGAGGAGAAGGAATACAGTTTGTGCAATCATAGCGAGAGGCTTGCTGTTGCCTTTGGGATTCTTAATTTGAATGGTGCATCGTCAATTAGGGTGTTCAAAAACTTGAGAATATGTGGAGATTGCCATAATTCCATCAAGTATTTAGCCAAAATTGTTGGGGTGCAAATCATTGTGAGAGATCCTCTAAGGTTTCACCATTTTAAGGATGGGTTATGCTCCTGTAGAGATTTTTGGTGAAATAACAAATGCCATCAAGTATTAAACTTGATAAGCTGCAAGCATAATAAATCCTTAAGGGATATTTCGGGGATCTAAGCTGATAATACTATATGAAGAAGATTCCTTTTGTTCTTCTCCAAGGAAAATAGAAGTTTAAAGATGTCATCAACTGTGACCATGCTTGCGGTTGCAACTAATGATTTAGAAATTTTGCTAGCACTAGCTTCCTGACATACACTGAGCCTAGCCCCGTATGCAAAAATGTAACAATTCAATTCTAACCGCCTTTAGGCACCTCATTGTATGTCTGAAGGTCGTCTCTTCAGAGTGGCAATGTTCTAAGAAAGAGAAGAAAAGGTGCTACTGCCAGGTTTGGTACCTGGGACTATAATACGAATTGTATATGTTTGCCGGTCAATATTGAAAACAATAAGATGATTGTTATTCATAGGAACTTAAACCAAGGAAGAGTAAGAATTTATATTAGTTCCGTTGTTTATTTCTCTTGGTATTGATTTCTATCCATCTGTCTGTCTGTTTGTACTTTAGTTGCAAATTTCATCTGCTTTACCGTTGCATGATCAATGATGGGCACTAAGTTGTTTGTTACTTATTAGTTATGTACTCCTTGTCATGGTTTAAGATCTCTTAATGACATCAAAATTACTTAATTGAGCACACCTTTATTGAAAACATCCCCATAGTTTGATGATTGTGAGGTAAACGGAAAAAAGATTGAGCTCACCTTTGCTGTACACATTCCCATATTTTGATGATTGTAGCGTCTGGGGGACATAGACTGTCATTAATTTGCACTTTGCTATGATGATCAGTACTTTGTACTCTATTCTGAGTAAATACAAGCATTAGCAATGTTTGTAACTAGCTATCAGCATGAAATATTACTCAAGCTTTATAATATACAGCAAGATAGTTTTTTCAATGCTTGTTCAAATTGAGTCAGAGAAAGTTTAACCTTGTAACTTACAAACAAATTCAGACCAAGAAATGATACACAAATTCTAGAATCTCTCCATCATTCAAGTTGGGCATACCAGATACCCTGGATTTTCACATCCTTGGGGACCTTTGCACCGAGATCAGTATCAGATGGCTGGATGCTCTCAAATACTCCAATGACCTCACCGGTCTCTGGCTTGCTCTGGGTAACACTCAGGGTGATCTTTCCTGTAGAAGATGAAGTATTCTTTACGTTCTCCTTCTGAAGCTCCTCCTCGTCTCCTCTCCCTCCAGCAGGCAATGCAACAGCGTTGTCATAGCCAGTAGATCCACCCCGTCCCTTTGGGTCAAGGAAGGATGAACCTCTGTATGAAGGCACAAGGAATTCACCGCTAAAGCTTTCTGGTTTGCCGCTTGCCACTAGCTGTTTAATAGTGAAGAGGAAGGGCACACGCTCACCACCAGGAAGCTGAACTGTAACGGCAGCATAATCAATTCCATCCTTCTCCTCAAACTTAACAGTGCCATCAGAAGACACTTCGAATGGTCCCTCAATCTCATCAAGGGTGTAGGTTAAGCGTGTCATGAGCTTGGTTTTCTGGAAATCTGGGGGTGCGTTCTTGTTCACACTCTCTGCCTTGACCGTGAATGATGTGGGCTCTAAGCAGAATTTCTTGGCATTGTATTTGGCTGGCTTGAAGGCAAAGCTGGCAACACCTCCATCTATGGTAGGGCACTGGTTAGCAGTTCCAGTTCCCTTTACTTCCATGTATGTCTTGCTTTGAATTTCGTCAAAGGTTAGACGTTTTGGAACTCCTTCCGCATTTGCTCCCTAGCAGCCAAGTGTACAAACTTTAGGACTTTTTGCATGAGAAACAAGAATTTCATGTTTAATTAAGACAGAAACCCTAAAACAGTTGATCATCCATACAGAAACATGGATGCTTGTCCTGAAATACAGATGACAACATTGAATGTCCAGAAATGAGCAATGGAAAGTTTGACAAGAGATTGGAGGATTGAATATAGACTGATCTTAATTTTGGAGGTGCTATTGTGAGGGTATGTAATGGGGCGACAATGGTAAAGAAGCCCTCTTAAAGTATTTCTACACACCTGATATAGATATTTGGTAAAGAATATAAGGCCTGCAAGCTCAAAGAATGTTTTACCTGCTTTTAGAGTCATCGGTATGTCATACTGGTAAGGTAGCATTCATCTCTGATCCAACTATCATCTTAATTAAATTTAGGTGATTGGATTTACACCAACGGAAACCATAAACTTCATACACAATAGAGGGATATGATAGAGTTTTTTTTTATTTTTAAAATGAATGGAATTCCTTCATTCATCATATCACTGGTACTAATCACTGAGTGTAAAAGTGGCTTTCTTGCTTTTGTGCTTATTCATGATCTAAACAAGTCGCACATACACCCAAGTACATGTTCCTTAAAGCTGAGGGAACCTCGAAGAGCGAGGGATCTCGTGACAATTTTCATTGGTTGTTTTGTATTTCTAATAAGTTGTTTAATAGTTGGAATGTTGAATCATATACATAATGTGATGGATTTATTTAGATTGATCCTCACGGAATGATGATGAGAAAGTGCTAATTTGTTTTCTACTGGTGACCAGAGCCTTCATGCAATACCTAAATTGTGCTGTCTGAATTTATGACTTTATTATGCAGGAAAAAGCACTGGATATATGGGAAATATGGACATGAAACAGGCAGAATTGAGTAAGAAAAGCAACTTACCGAGACGACAAGGGCAGAAGTGGCCAGAGCAAAACCAGCAACCTTGGCAGCATCAGTGAACTTTTGAGTCAAGTCCTTGAGTTCAGTTTGCAAAGAGCAAGTAAGCCTAGCTGCAGCTGGTTCAACACCAAATGCTTTGCTCACACTTTGAGCAGACCTCAACTGCAGGTTGTTTCTAGCTGGGGCAACACCAACCTTTGTTGGTTGCATAAGAGTAGCAGCTGCTTGTAGAGAGGCAGCCATAATTTTACCCTTTTCTTGATCAAAGTCTTCTTCTCCTCTCTGTTTCTATTTTTTTAGGAAGTGGTTGAGTGGCAGTAAGAAGTGGTTTGTATGAGAGGCTGGACAAATTATTTTGGTGGCTTTGCTGTGAGTAAGATAAGAGATAGGATAAGGGCTATTTTTCATTGGTTGATTTGAGTATTAGCCTATTATTTGGTGGCCTGCAACGTGGCAAAGTTAGTATTTTGGATAAAGATTCTCCCTTCTGTAATCTTGCCAGGAAATTAGTGGACTACCGCGTCTTGCCTCATTTGAAAGTAAAAATGTAAAATATTTATTGACACTCGACTTTTTACGTTTACACCATATCATGTCTTTTACGAACTATTTTATCCTCTTAGCCAATGTTAATTAATGTCACCTCGATTTATCACTTAAGCTAGTGGATTCATTCCTAGATTCCCGTCACTATAGACTGTGTTTTGGTATAAACATTGTGTGTCTGAGAATTAGATTGATAAATTATACGGTATACCAATATGAGCAGAATACCCTTATGAAAAGGTGAAGTTATGAAAACCAACTACCAGACCTCTTTGTTTTTGTTCAGGTTTAGGAAAAAAAATTAAAAGGTTTAAACGATTCTTTTTGGTTTTTAAAGTAATTTTTATTTTCTGAAAATTAAGACGAAAGCCTTTTTGAAAAAATCAGAAGTAACTCAAAAAAGAAAAAGGGTGAAGAAAAAGACAATTAGGAATTTTTATTCTTTATTTGATCAGTGTACTATTAGAGCGACGATGGACATGTATTATGGAGCCAAGATCCGAGTGAGAACAACGAGAGGAGACTTGGAGAACTTCTCACTCGAGATGGAGTTGTACCAGGGATCATCTCTTAACCCGTTTTATTTGCCTTGGTGATTGATTTATTGACACGACATATTCAAGGGGAGGTACCATGATGTATATTTTTACGGATGACATAGTCTTGATTGACAAGACTCGCGGCAGAGTTAACGATAGACTAGAGGTTTGAAGACAAACCCTAGAGTCTAAAGGTTTCAGTTTAAGCAGGACTAAAACGATGTATATGGAGTGTAAATTCAGTGATGTTTCACATGAGGCGGATGTAGAAGTAAGAACCAGTACATAGGTTACCTCAAGAGATGAAGCTTCAAGTATCTTGGGTCAATAATCCAAGAAAACCAGGAGATCGATGATAATATCATACATAGTATTAGAACGGAATGGATGAAATGGAGGCTCGCAACCGGTGTCATATGTGATAAGAATGTGCCAGCGAGACTTAAAGGTAAGTCTATAGAGTAGTTGCTAGACCAACTATATCAGGAGCGGAGCAATAGTGTTGAGAGCGGGTTCGGCCGAACCTAGTAACTTTGGTTCGAACTCTGTATTTGTCTTAAAAAATTCACTGAATATGTATAAATTATTTATTTAGAACCCAGTAACTTAAGGCGATTAAAATTCCGAACCCATAAACTTGAAATTCCGGCTCTGCATCTGAACTATATTATATGGGGCAGAAAGTTGACTAGTCAAGAACTCACATGTTCAAAAGATAAAAGTTGCGGAAATGAGGATGTTTAGATGGATGTGTGGGAATACTATGAGAGATAAGATTAGGAACGAAGATATACGGGATAAAGTGGGTGTGGCCTCTATGGTGGACAAGATGCGGAAAGTGCTGAATACATACAGAGACACCTAAAGTTGTCACTATTTTTCCTTTAAACATTTTAAGCAGACCTTGTTTCGATTGAACACATATAGTAGGCAGAACGTGTACCAATCAGACACATTTCGCTGGCATAACTGATAGCGTGAGTTGCACCTGTAGGATACTCATGTTCATTGTCCTCTACTGATGTTTTAGGAGTATTTTCGACGCATAAATATATGTGCATACATACTTTTATCTCTTAATTATTTAATTTTCACTTAGAAAATCCTAGTAAGTATGATTTAGTTATTGCCAAACTACAGTTAGGGACATCATGTCAAAGAGTATCTACATGGTACAACTTACCACTATCAATAATACCAGCGAAATGTATCTAATTGATACACTTTGGCCTACTGATTACCTATATTCCAATTGAATACCTATGGCATACCTACTATAGGTATTCTATTGGAATACCTATTCAATTGCCAAACTACACTTAGGGACATCATGTCAAAGGCTTGTACACTTTGGCATTGATAGGTCTAAGCAGAGGTAGAGATGTAAATAGTCGAGTGATTTCTCTCTTTTCTATGTAGAGCATGGTTCTGGTTTTTACCATCATATCGGCTCCTTCTCCTAATCAGTAATAATATCATTATTATTTTTCTATTATTATTTGATTCTTCAATTTATTATTACTATTGTTTCTTTTAGTTATTATCTTTACTATTTTTGCTATCAATACATTTCTTTTTTTTAGTATTTTCATCATAATTTTTTCTCTCGTATTTTGTTTTAGACCTATTTTGAAAATATTTTTCTTAACCCAAGAGTCTATCGAAAAGAACATTTCTACCTCATATAAAGTAAAGGTAAGGTCCATGTACACCCACTCTCCTTAGACCTCTCTTGTGAGATCACACTAAGTATGTTGTTGTAATATGATACTTGTACTTCTTTCGTAATTTCTAAAAATATTTTCTTTTTTTTCTTGCATTCCTTTACTATAAACTCTTTCTCAAACATTCTTTCACTTATTTTGTACTGTGGTTATTCAACCATTACTTGCCTGTATTCCGTTAAGTTTGTTTCTTTCGTTGTTTGTTACTAGGGAAAATGGTCAAATATATCCATTTACTTTCATATATTGTCAACATTTACTCTCTGTTACACTATCGGATCAAATTTACCCCTACCGTATACTATCAGGCTAAATTTACCCATACAATTTACCCCTTAATCTTTTAAGAAATCCAAAATCTCCAAAAAATAATTTTATTTAAATCACTTGTTGTTCTTCTTGACAAGGTGGGTTGCTCTGATGGTAAGCACCCTCCACTTCCAACCAAGAGGTTGTGAGTTCGAGTCACCCCAAGAGCAAGGTGGGGAGTTCTTGGAGGGAAGGATGCCGAGGGTCTATTGGAAACAGCCTCTCTACCCCAGGGTAGGGGTAAGGTCTGCGTACACACTACCCTCCCCAGACCCCACTAGTGGGATTATACTGGGTTGTTGTTGTTCTTCTTCTTGCTGCACTATTTTTGAAATAATTAACATTTACCTGTTTTCTGAATTAAAAATATATATATTAAATAATACAACCGAAAAAATAAAGTATAGTAAATTAAAAAATCAAAATTAGGTAGTTTTTCTAAATTCTAAAAGTATTTACCACATCCCAATTTTAATGAATTTATTGCACCAAAGATATGGAGACTTTGCAAGTATTAACCATTGAAATTGAAATTCTTCGAAGATTTTACACTGTATAATTCAACTTCGCTTTAATTACATGCCTACACATTTTCTAAGTTAGTCAATCGAACTCTATACTAATAGGCAATGACAAAATATATTTGAATATACATGTACATACTTGGTGATCAGCTACATATAATACACAATAAATAGACCCACTAAATTCTACGATGTATGATTGAAAAATAAATAAAATTTAAATCAATTTTATTTATTACAAAAACAAAAATGGATGCATTGGTAATAAAAAAAATTATGAATTATTTGTATAGTCTAACAACTTTAAAATTATTAAAATAGTGGATTAAGAAGAACAATTAAATAAAAGGAATTTACGAGTTTTGAATTATCTAACAAATTAAGGGATATTTTAAAAAATTTGCTGATTGTAAGATAAATTTGACCGGATAATATAACGGTAAGGGTAAATTTAGCTCATGGTATAACATAGGTTAAATAAAATTGCGATCACAAATTGCGTGTCGATCACCACAATTAATCATATTAGTAAATCAATATTTAGATCTGTTCACTTTCACACGTCTGCCATCTATCATCTAAAAAATGACACAAGTTTTAACTGCTCATTGTAACAAAGCATATTTTAAGTATGAGCCTTATAGATTCGTTTTCAAAGGAAAAATTGTGCCTAAAATTTGTATATCATATAGGTAGTACGATAAGTTAGAAAAATGTGTCCACTATTTTATAAGAAAATTGTCGAGAAGAAAAGGAGTAAGGCTATTTGGAGTAGAGTTCCTCTCAGACAAATGCCTCGATTTGTCTTCACTATTTTAAAAGAATGGATATCAGACTCGTCATCTTTGTTGTTCATCACTGAGGAACTCCAAAACCAGCATCACTTGATACATAATTTTAAAAACTAGAAAACTTTCAAAATTTGTGATCGTAAAATGTACTATAACAATAACACATCGTTCTTTTTAAAATAAACTACTATGGAAATAGTGCAAATTAAAATTGATATGAATATAACAAATCAAGCATTAAATGATAGTTACATTTCCATTTATACATTACAATTCTTATACTACTAATTAAAATTCGCATTTTTAATTTTGCATAACTTGCTTCTAGACTAAATGACCCCTAAAATTCAATTTTATATGACTTTGGTAACTTTTATTAGTGTAATTGGTTTAACTATTGAGTTTTTAACAATATTTAAAAAATAAATATGAAAATTATCATTCCAAAATTTAAGTAAAAGGTTAACAAAATTATTATGACGGTTTTATCCTGTACCAAATTTGCTCTTTAGTTTAACAAAATAAAGCAACCCGATGTACTAAGTTTTAGCTACGCACATGATTCAACAAATGAGCAGATTATATTGAATCTGAGTTGCAAAGATTTTATTTTCTAAGTTAAGATGCAATGAAATTGGGCAACGACGGCAGTAAATATGTAATCCGCAGATTTTATTTTACCGGTTGTCCCCAAAGAGTCATAAATATGTAGCAATAGTCACCAGAATTATCTAATTTTTTGAAGAAAAAAACTTAAAAGTTTAACGAATGGAAAAAAAAGTTTAGCAGAGCAAAGAAGAAGAGGGGTCAAAAGTAGTAGGGAGTTCCTCTCAGACAAATGCCTCGTATTGTCCTCACGATTTAAATTGAATGGATTTCAATCAGACTCGTCATCTGTTTTGTTCATCACTGAGGAACTCAATAACTAGCATAACTAGAAAAAAGATGAAATCAAAGTAATTAAAGAAAGAAAAACTAAAGCTAGAAGGTAATATTGATTGCCATTAAAACAGAGTATAGTAAAACATAGATCACCTTGAGTAGGGCAAATGAGAGAGGCAAGAATTGATTACGAAACAGTTTGTACTTATAGGCGTTACGAATGACTTTAGGGTTTAGGGTTTTTGGTAAAATATCAGTAGGGCTGCCCCAAATTGGCAACAGTCGTCTGGGCCAGGATTGACTATAAGCTGAACGCGCAGCTTCTGGGCTTTTCTGATCCATTCATTAGAAGCTCTCTAAAAGGAAAGAGGGATTTTTACCTATATGTATTCTAGGAATTTTCATAAACCACTATTGTTTAGTGGCTATTAACTTCTTACAGCTATCATATACATAATTACTTTCTATAGCTACTATTCAGTTGTTACGGTATCGTATTCGTTGTATTCACGCTACTGTATTCATGAATACAGTAGCAAAAGTCGCCTAAAAAATAGGGGGTTACAGCTAGTAACGGACCCAAAATTTCAAACAAACGGGTTCAATAAAAAATAATGTTAATACCGACAAGTAAGATTTGTCATATGCCTTTTTTACATTAAATTCATAATGCTACCAAAAATGAACAATTTTAAAAAGTTGGTCACCATCCCCTTTTCTATAAAAGAAAGTTGAACAAAATTTTAAAATATTTAACAAAGACTACTTACTTTAAGTAAATATATTAACAATTTATCTATTTAATTTAAGAATTTTATTTCAAAGAATTTCACCTTTGTTACTTTAACTAAAAATCTATTTACCTAGTTTAGAAACCTTCTACAATCAAAGGATGTGGGGCCGTGAATGAGGTTGCTCCTCCCTTAACCACAGGTCTTGAATTCAGATCATGGGTATGGAAAATCCTTGGAAGGGAGTGCTACCCCCGAATGGAGCCCTACCAGGCGCGAATCCGGATATAGTCGGGCTCCAATGTGGATACCGGACACCGAGTGGGAAACCAAAAAAAACAAAAGTTTAGAAACCTTCTAGACTCTAGAAATTGGGGAAAATCTAAAATCTGTAACGAAAAAAGTCACTAATTTACAAACAAAAGACGACAAAAAAATAAAGAGTTATGACTTAAACTAAACTAATACAATTTTATAAGAGGAGGGCTTATAAAGTAAATTAATAATTTTAATGTAACATAAAATAAACAATTTAAGTTGAACTAAAAAATTATAAATAATTTTAAAGATTGCACTTGCATATTTTAGCAAAAATAATGTAAGATTTCATTTTGTAGAAAAGTTTGATCCTTATAAAGTAAAATAAATTGTAAAATATTTCCTACTAGATTTTAGTAAAGAGATGAAATGTAAAATAAAAATAAAGTACAAAAATAGAGATAAAAACTAAAGCACATAGAGGAAAAGGAAAAATCAACTAACAAGGGTAACTATTTATTAGTCCCTTAAGCCTACAAAAACTAGGCAAGAGAAGCTGCCCAAGTGCTTCAGCTCATTTTCGAACTCAGGACCTACACAAAAGTTTGAACCCGCTTGACCATCTTTCCAAAGGATGATCCTCGGTCAAGTGGGTTCAACAAAGGCTTATATCTATATAACTTAACCTATATAAAATATCAAAAAAATTCAACGAAGCAGATTCATATGAACCCTCTTGGCTCTAGATGGGTCCGCCCCTAGTTACATTTGTACGCGACTGTATTCACATGTATTCGCGCCATATATTTATGAATACACTAACGGCAATCACCTTAAAAATAGGTTCGTCCAGCTGTCTAATAACATAAATATGATCAATTAGCGTGATACACTCATAATATAACTCAACAAAATCAATTCTAACATGCCTCATTATCAACCCAAATAATTATAATTATTTTTCAGTTGTATTTAGTGTATTTCAATATTTATTTTTTACTGTTGCATTCATTAGATTCAATGTTTGTATTTATTGTATTCGCTATTTTGTATTTAGCGTATTCAAATGTATTTGTATTAATAGTATTTTAATTATTCCTAATACATGTTATTACTGTTGTATTTAATATATTTCATTGATTGTATTCACTGTATTTCTATTTATATTCAGTGTATTTTACTGTATTTTATTATATTTTAAAATTAAATGTATTCACCGTTTATATTCTTTTCTATTTCAATGTTTGTATTCAATATATTTCAATATTTATATTTTGTATTCGTGCATACTGTAATAAAATACAGACCATTGAAATACATAAATACATGCAAATATATATATATATATATATATATATATATATATATATACAAAATACAACTTGTTTTAGTGAATTTGTACATAATACAATGTATTTGTATCATTGTATGTGATTAAATAGCAAAGAAGAGAAGAAAGTTCGTCGGAGATGGCGTTTTCCGGCCAAGGAGAGAAGAAAGTTTGTCGGATCCGTACAGAATACAGTATCCGTCGTTCATGCTACAGTACTCATGCTCTACTCGGATTATTCCGATATCTTTTTGCTCTTCGCGCAATGGCCCTAGCCTCAGAGCGACGAGCCCCTCTTTTCTATGGAGGAATCCGATTTTGAAGAAAAGGTCTGTCTTTCCCCTCTTTCTCCCAACAATTTAGAAGTATTTTCAATTGCAGTAATCCTAGAGGATTCGGTCAGAGAATTCACGATTAGAAGCAGGTATTTTGCTCGAAGAGAGAGAGAAGGAAGAGAAAGAGAAAAAAGAAAAATTTAGAGAGAGAATCGTGTGTTAATTGAAAGAGAGAGAGAGGAAAAAATATAAATAGCGTATTTCATGCCTCAATGGTAGCATATACCATAAATACCTATTTTGCTATAAAATATAAAAGGTAGTTGTTGTGAGCACCTAATTTTTTACTATATTTGAATTTCAAATATAGTAAAAAATTAGGTGCTCACATCTATAGAAAAAATATTTTAAAATAATTTTGGTTTATAATAAATAGGGTGTATACATTTGCTATAAGAGGTAAAATTTTCTATGTATTATGTACTACATTCGAAACTTATTAGCTTCACTGTTTAGGTTTTAACTTAATTACAAGTTGATATATAATTTACCAGTTATATACAAATAAGTTTTAAATAAGTATCCTTCATTGTAGTCACTCCCAAAAATAATAGTGAATATATATATATATATATA
>AWOL01S0004926.1:26619-104566 GCA_000715115.1 Nicotiana otophora | reverse complement strand
GGGGGGGGCTAGCAAATGTAATTACTTTTTAACGACCCAAGTGTAACTTGCCTAGTCTAAAGTCTAAATAGCCCTATTAAAAATTACAGAAATAGCTACTCATTCAATAACTTAAACTAAAACTAGCTAGATATATATATGTATAATATGTCCGTAATTTAGTATATAATTTATTGATATTGACTAAGAAAAAATAAATAGTGAATCGCCAGATATTTGTGTAAGGATCATGTTCTGAAAAAAATCATGGAATGTTATGATATCTATGTTTAATTCCAAACATTACGAGCAGGGGCGGATTTAGGGGTCGAAATGGGGTTCACCCAAACCCCCTTTGCCATTATATATAAGGCAAAATTTGTTTCTTACATCTATATATTATGTTTTGAATCCCCTTGACATATCCCAAAAAGCATAACTTAGTGGTCAAGGGTGTCACGACCCAAACCGATGGGCCGCGACGGGCACCCGATACCTTACTCAACCGAGTACCAACGTAACGTATCTTTTATATCATACTATCATAGATAAATGGGCCTGAGAGACTGTCGTGAGATAAGTAGAATAAAACATGAGGAAACACTCAACATTGGACGACCCAACATGTAATAGAAACTTATGCATATGACATACGGGCCTTTAAGACCAAAATGATCACTCGTTTACTGAACATAGGCTGACAAGACCATACAATCTTTCACATACATGATATATCTCTACAAGCCTCTAAGAGTATATAAACATCATAAAGGTTGGGACAGAGCCCCGCCATACCAATCAATACAGGTCCTAATCATACTGACCAAATAAGTAACTCCAGAGCAAATGGAGCGCACCAACACCTTTCGCTGAGCTGATAGCCTATTTGGAGGACTCTCAACCTGTCTATCGGGACCTGCGGGCATGAAATGCAACTTTTCCAAGCAAAAGGGACGTCAGTACAAATAATGTATCGAGTATGTAAGGAATAAAAATCAGTAAATAAAAGACATAGAGAAACATGGAGTAAAAGACTTAACGTGTATGTCTAAATAACTCTGTAAATCATTTCATATTTATAATTTCATGCATATGCGTATAAATGTCATACCTGTTGATACCCAATTTTTCCCTCATATTTTTCAAAAAATATATATATACTTTCAAAATAGTGCATACGCATCATCATTTGATTTACAAGCATATACAAGTATTTTCATAATTTTCCATAATCTCTAAAGACTTTAAATCATTTTATTTCCGCATTTTTATTATATAAGAACAACAACAACAACAACAACAACCCAGTAAAATCTCATTAATGGGGTTTGGGGAGGGTAGTGTGTATGCAGACCTTACCCCTACCCCGAAGGAGTAGAGAGGTTGTTTCCGAAAGACCCTCGGCTCAAAAAAAATAAAGACAAAAGGACAAAAAGGGAGACAATATTAGTATCACAACAACACTCATAGGATAAATAGGAACACCATGAAATCCAGAAGAAAGATGCAAAGCTAAGGGAGACAAATAATTTATATAAATACCCATTAATTATCTTACAAATAATTTTTATGATGATTTTATCATCTAAACTCATCATCTACACCCATATTAGGTTTTAAATATTTTTAGTACATTTGTTATAATTACATTTGCATTTTTAAAGGCTAAAATTGTATATTTTTGCAATAATAGCCTATATGTACTTATAATTACTTTATTTATGCAAAAATAACCTTTTAATATTTTTATAATGTTGAATATTTGTTTTTAATTATTTTTATGCACAGATGATATTTTTATTATTTATCTATTATTTTTACAAATTATTTTATTGGTTAAATTTGGGTATTTAAAATCTGGCCATAATTTCATAATTAATTTCGGACCTAAACTACCCAAACATAACCCAATCACCCCAAGCCCAACACCATTAGCCCAGTCCCTTACCCATTTAATTAAAACCCGACCCAACCCCTGCTTAAATCCCAGCAGTTGATTAAAAACGATCAACGACTCATAAACGACCCTTCATTTTCCTTATATCACCCATCTCCCAAACCCTAACCCCATTTTTTCCTAATCCGCCGCCTCTCTACTCCCTTCCCTCTGAAGAACCCTAGCTTGCTGCCTCTCCAAAATCCTCCCCTAATCCCGTTCCTAATGGGGTTTTCTTCCCATTTACTTACCATTTCGATATATTTCCTTTATTGGTTGATTCTTTACGGTATTACTTAGTACTTGCCTAAACATGGCAAGTACCCTACTCTAATTTTGTCCTAATCGATCTTCATCTCTTGAATCTGGACGATATTAAGTCCAAACACGTTATTTTGCACCGTGTGAGTCCGATTTGTTCGTATCTTGTTGATTCATACTTAACCCTAAGGTTAGGGTGTACATATTCTCTTTGATTCGAATCGAAATTGGTTCAAGCTTTAATATTAAATACTATCTCGTCTATATTCGCCTTTTTATGTACGAATCTGTCTATTTCTGCCGATTATTTTTACTTGCCCTAAATTAGGGTTTCAGATCATTTTTATTTGAACCAAATCTGGTTTGGTTATGTGTTTTGTGAATAATATTCATGTGTATGTTCATTTTATACAGTATGTGATTCTTTGCCTTTATTTCCTGCCGATTTTGTGGAGTTTACCTAAAAATTAGGGTTTTAAAATTTTTCTTCTTTACTGATTGTTTGAATTAATTATATTTCCATATTTATGTGTTTAGTTCCTACACTATTTAAACCCCTCACCGCTCCCCTTTGGAGAAGTTTGAAAAATCATTAAAAATCTATAAAACTAAAGTTGTATACTCCTTACTCTTGAATAATCTTGTTCTGTACTCTGGTTCCCGGCCGACTGAAAGCCAAGGCCAGAAATTCGGAGTTCTTGCTCTTTGGGTGTTATTCACAATACTGTGGAATTCCTTTCTTTCTTGTTTCATTTTAACTGGTGAGTTACCAAGCCTTTGCCATTTCATTCTGATTTATCTGTCATTTCATTTAATGTGTTACTTCAATTAGACTCTCCTAACCTAAATGTCATTACGTCCGTAGTTTGAGACGTGTTTAGACCTACTTTGAGTTGATTAATTTGATTCTGCCTAACCTATATGTCACTGGTAGCCACCTCTTGAAGTTTAAGTTTGTTATTATCCTGCTCTTTGAACATGCTCTCATATCTCTTTCTATGGATTAGTTAACTAGGTATGGATGTATTCATTAATAGGATAACAAGTCTATTTCTGAATTCACTATAATGTAGCCTGTTTGATCCTGTTTTCATCATATCCTGACATCTCTAGTAATTTTCCTAATTAGTTTTCAGCATGTTATGGTCTATTGCCAATTGATATGATTTCTTCTTATGACACTAGTTTCTGCACTTAGCCTAATCTGAATTCTCTTTTGCCACTATAAATTTGTCTTGTAACTTGCATTGTTAGCACGTGATTGAATTCATTTCCTGAAACTTGATTAAGTCTGCCTTAAGTTTAAGCATGTCTGTTATTTGTTTTTATATGCTCAATTGATTCTGTCCTTCAATGGAATCCCTTGACTTCATTCTATTCCTCTACTATCTGGTCCTTCTGAATTCTTATCCTTAGTCGGCTAAAAGCCAAGGCTACTTAGATTCTGTCCTTTGACCTCCCGAGTGTGAGCACTGCCCAGGGTTCATTTGAGACCCTTATGAACTCTAACACACTAGGACCTGGTCCCTAGTCTTTTCACTAAATTATTTCTGATCAACCTCCCTGGTGTGAGCACTGCCCTGGGTTCTTGAAGCCCTTGGGAACTCTGACATGCTAGGTTCTTGGGTTCTATATGCTCAACCTTGACATATTCTCACTTAGTGAATCACTCAACAATTAGTAGTTTTGTATCTATCAATATGAAATTTTGGAGCTGTTGTGAATTGTGAGAATAAAGGCTTAGCATGTCCAGGTGTATTTGGGCATATTGTAGGTTCCCTATAGCTATATCTATTCTGTGGGGTATTAGTGAAATGGGAAAGGATTCTTATTTTACATTTGCTATAAAGTGGGGTAGAAATCCTGCCAATAGGGTTAATGCTATGTTGTTGAATGTTATATGTTAGAAATCATGCCTCTAGGTGTCTTATTGTGTTCAGTCATTATGTACTACCAGCCATAGGCTCAATGTTTATTCCGATATAGACCATGCTTATAAGAAATGTTATGATCTAATATGTGTGTGAATTCCTGCTTACATGCTGTTTCGTTCAGATTATAGAAATCATATCTATAGGGTCTAAAACTGTTCAGATTATAGAAATCATATCTATAGGATTTAAGACTGGATCAAATTATAGAATGCATGCCTGAAACTGTTTAATTGTTGTTGATGCCCGTTTTTTGTGTTGTTACCTTCATTAGAAAACATGCCTATAGGATTAAAACAAATAATCCTACGTTTGTTTCTGTGACATGCCACTATTTACTATCGCACAAAA
The DNA here is from genome assembly GCA_000715115.1 of Nicotiana otophora. Classification (NCBI taxonomy): domain Eukaryota; kingdom Viridiplantae; phylum Streptophyta; class Magnoliopsida; order Solanales; family Solanaceae; genus Nicotiana; species Nicotiana otophora. The sequence goes on along the minus strand of AWOL01S0004926.1, from coordinate 100,108 downwards.
CACCTAGATACCATGCTGGTAGGCTTAATTGTATCATGCTAAAATCAGCAGGCAAACTTTGTATGTCCTAATAATCACATTAAGAAATTGACTTTGTATACGGCTGTCTGCTCGTTCGTCAATATTACATAGATATCCTGCCTATAGGATTTTGCAATTAATAAACCTGTTAATGCTAATCAGTTTGGCGTGCATTTGATGTCTAAATGCAGAGGGTAACTTGAGCCCATACTTGTTTCTATTTGAAAGTCCTAACTATTTTTTTCGTATGTCACCTAGTTTTCTCCTTTTGAGCAACCTAAGTTAAGGTCTAGAACTACCCTGAAATAGAGGTCCAAATACCTCCTGGACCATAGGCATGGGACAGGTAGTGCACACATAGGGTACGACTTAGAATCAAATAGAGCGCTCTAGGTAAACAACTTAAAGATAGTAATCGGGTAGCAATAGATGATAGTGTGTGCCCGCTGAATAATATGTGTAACACCTCGTCTTGAGGGAGTTACAAAGTATTATTTATGTTGCACGGGGTGATCCTTTAGGCTAAAAAACTTAGCACCCCCCCCCAATTCCTGTTAAAATAGTTTTTTCTTTGTCCAAATTGTTTCTTTTCTCTTAGACTAATTCACATGATTTGAGTTCGTCCGGGACCCACCGTTGTGGACCTCGAGGAGTGCCTAACACCTTTTCCTCAAGGTAATTTGAGCCCTTACCTGATCTTTGGTGACTCAAACTAGTAAACCCGAGTCATTTGCAAATAGGTGCCTTAACGCACCTTAATTCGTTAGGTGGCAATTCTCTCTTTTAATAACTCTTCCTTTTAAAAGAGTTGTCAATGTCGAAACCCGATTTCACGAGAAAGAAAGGCGCGACAGCATGGCGACTCTGCTGGGTAAATCCTTAGGTTCTTACCATAATGAACTTGGTCTGTGTGAATTAGTCTCCCTCGATAAGCGTGTCTTTATTATTTTATGCTCAAATTCACCGTTTATTTGCTACATGCACACCCCCTCCCCTATTTTCCCTTTTACATGAATTTACATGCAACTTTTCGTTTAACCTTGTTCGCTCGCTTCAATCTTTATGCCTTTCCCAATCCCTACCCCTTTTATCGCTTTATTATAATTTTTTCATTATGCGAACTAACTCCTTCTTTGTTTTTCTTTCTTTCCTGTCTTTACATTTATTAAATACCGCATTTATCGCTTTCATCATGCAAAATACTTGACAAGGTGTTGTTTTATTTTTTGCATAATTACATGCTCTGCATCATATTCCACTCGTGCGCAATTAATACCATAGTGGCACTTGATGAGTGTCTGCGCTCTTCATATATTACCCTTTTTAAATTTGGAAAGGCTTATTTACGGTAAAACTAATCGATCAGCGGTGCAGTCGATTCTGTGCCTTTCCCTCTCAAGTTATTCGCTTGAGGGTACCGGTCTAGACTTCTATAGAAAACCCTACTCTGATGTTAGCTGTCCATGCATCATGTCCAAACCTAGCATGAGTTAGAATGTTGTCCGCATAATAACTCTCTAAGGAAAGCCTTGTCCAAAGTCCATCAGGATTTCCATAATCCAAACGGGCACGATCATGATATGTGTATTATTTGGAGAAAACGTGCCGATATGCTAATCATTAATGTGTAAATAGTCAAACCCGGAGGGGGAAAATGAAATGAGGCAGTTATCGGGATCAAGTTTCTCCAAATCTATGTGTCGCTAGGCCTACCTCAGGCATAATGAGGTCCCCAAAATTAGGACGTGAATTTATAATTCCGCAATACATATTTAAATACTACAAATATTCTTCCAAAATCCCCTACTGACTTGTTTACCTTTTGCTTTTCCTTGTTTTGATTATTCCCATCCCCTAAGGTTGGTTCTTGCATACTGGCATCATCAGAGTATCATACCAGATACAGAGGCCCTCCATCTCCTCCTCCCCCAAGTGATCCTAAAAGTAAGGAAAAGGCTAAGATGGATGACATGAGTGGTATCAGGAAAGATAACATTGCGCATGTGGAAAATGTTGAAACTTCAGATGGTCGGAGTGCTCCGGCACAGAATGATTTGGTTCTACGNCCCCCCCCCATTCCTGTTAAAATAGTTTTTTCTTTGTCCAAATTGTTTCTTTTCTCTTAGACTAATTCACATGATTTGAGTTCGTCCGGGACCCACCGTTGTGGACCTCGAGGAGTGCCTAACACCTTTTCCTCAAGGTAATTTGAGCCCTTACCTGATCTTTGGTGACTCAAACTAGTAAACCCGAGTCATTTGCAAATAGGTGCCTTAACGCACCTTAATTCGTTAGGTGGCAATTCTCTCTTTTAATAACTCTTCCTTTTAAAAGAGTTGTCAATGTCGAAACCCGATTTCACGAGAAAGAAAGGCGCGACAGCATGGCGACTCTGCTGGGTAAATCCTTAGGTTCTTACCATAATGAACTTGGTCTGTGTGAATTAGTCTCCCTCGATAAGCGTGTCTTTATTATTTTATGCTCAAATTCACCGTTTATTTGCTACATGCACACCCCCTCCCCTATTTTCCCTTTTACATGAATTTACATGCAACTTTTCGTTTAACCTTGTTCGCTCGCTTCAATCTTTATGCCTTTCCCAATCCCTACCCCTTTTATCGCTTTATTATAATTTTTTCATTATGCGAACTAACTCCTTCTTTGTTTTTCTTTCTTTCCTGTCTTTACATTTATTAAATACCGCATTTATCGCTTTCATCATGCAAAATACTTGACAAGGTGTTGTTTTATTTTTTGCATAATTACATGCTCTGCATCATATTCCACTCGTGCGCAATTAATACCATAGTGGCACTTGATGAGTGTCTGCGCTCTTCATATATTACCCTTTTTAAATTTGGAAAGGCTTATTTACGGTAAAACTAATCGATCAGCGGTGCAGTCGATTCTGTGCCTTTCCCTCTCAAGTTATTCGCTTGAGGGTACCGGTCTAGACTTCTATAGAAAACCCTACTCTGATGTTAGCTGTCCATGCATCATGTCCAAACCTAGCATGAGTTAGAATGTTGTCCGCATAATAACTCTCTAAGGAAAGCCTTGTCCAAAGTCCATCAGGATTTCCATAATCCAAACGGGCACGATCATGATATGTGTATTATTTGGAGAAAACGTGCCGATATGCTAATCATTAATGTGTAAATAGTCAAACCCGGAGGGGGAAAATGAAATGAGGCAGTTATCGGGATCAAGTTTCTCCAAATCTATGTGTCGCTAGGCCTACCTCAGGCATAATGAGGTCCCCAAAATTAGGACGTGAATTTATAATTCCGCAATACATATTTAAATACTACAAATATTCTTCCAAAATCCCCTACTGACTTGTTTACCTTTTGCTTTTCCTTGTTTTGATTATTCCCATCCCCTAAGGTTGGTTCTTGCATACTGGCATCATCAGAGTATCATACCAGATACAGAGGCCCTCCATCTCCTCCTCCCCCAAGTGATCCTAAAAGTAAGGAAAAGGCTAAGATGGATGACATGAGTGGTATCAGGAAAGATAACATTGCGCATGTGGAAAATGTTGAAACTTCAGATGGTCGGAGTGCTCCGGCACAGAATGATTTGGTTCTACGGTTGGAGCAGAAAATACTGGAATTGCAAGGGGAACTTGAACAAGTCCGCAACTTGGCAAACCTCTCCCTCACCTTAAACGTCCCGGATATTAACCAACATAACACCCAAAACCCAGCACCTCCTCAAAACACACCAAACCAACATCCACAAAATCCTCCCGCACCTCATCAATACGCCACACCTCCTCAAAATCCTAACCCTCCACCAGTGCCAACTTCTCATCAACACCAACATCTTTCGATTCAGTATCCACAAACTACTACCTACCATACTCCTCAAAATACACCGCAACCTACCCCCGATCCGCATAACTCAACCAACGATCATCACTACACACAAATCCCCGGTATCCACCAAAGTAACCCCATATACATAGAAACTCTACCTCACCCTACTCAACAAACCCCATACACACCAGAATCCACCGAGAAGGACCTGTTCATCAAGAACATGGCAGAGGAACTCAAGAAACTTACCGGCAGGGTTCAAAATGTCGAAGGGGGTAAATGCATTGAGGGTTTTAACTATAAAGATATGTGTATTCATGTGATGACCCAAAAGGTCATCTTATATTTAAAACTTGAATCTGAGCTCTTAGGCCTTACAAATCTCATATTTACCCTCCTCGATTTGCGTGTGCAGTCCGGACAGGTTTCCGAAAAGCTTTTACGTTGAAAACTAATGAAAATAAGAATTTTTGCTTTAAAAGTTGATTTTTGTTGACTTCGGTCAACATTTTTGGTAAACGGGCCCGAATCCGTACTTTGATAGTCCCGGTAGGTCCATATCGAATTATGGGACCTGGGCGTATGCCCGAAATTGAATTCGGAGGTCTCTAGCTTGAGTTATGAATTTTTGATGAAAATTAAAAGTTTTGAAATTATTTGTTTTTAAGAATTGATTGATATTTGGCATTGTTAGTATCGGGTCCGTATTTTGGTTCTGGAGCCCGGTACAGGTTCATTATGATATTTAAGACTTGTCTGTGAAATTTGGTGAGAAACAGAGTTGATGTGATATGATTCGGACGTCCAATTGAGAAGATATGAATTTTAAAGTGTTCTTGAGAATTTCATTTGATTTGGTGCTAAATTCGTAGTTCTAGGTGTTATTTTGGCGATTTGATCACGCGAGCAAGTTCGTATGATATTTTTAGACTTGTGTGAATATTTGGTTTGGAGCCCCGAGGGCTCGGGTGAGTTTCGGATAGGCCACGGGATGTTTTGAACTTAGAAAATGTTGCTGATATAACTGAACCTGTTGCATGCCTCTGATCTCGCAATTGCGAGATCAGGCTTCGCAAATACGAAATAGGCAGGCCTGGCAATTGCGAGGTATCTATCGCAATTGCGAAGAAGGCATGGGCCAGCATGTTCTCGCAATTGCGGGATTTTCTTCGCAATTGCAATGTGAGTATGGGAAGGGCAAGTTCGTAAATGCGAACATTTACTCGCATTTGCGAGGTTCAGTGGTCGCAAATGCGACACTTTCCTCGCATTTGCAAAGGCAGCAGGATTGTGAAGGGCGTCGCAATTGCGATTGTTCCTTCGCAATTGCGAGCTTCACATTTGCGAATCTCAGGTCGCAATTGCGACACCTGCAGCCGAGTAAAAGGGACTTAGACGGGATTTTTCATTCATTCTTCATATTTTCAAAACCCTAAACCGTAAGAGGCGATTTTCCAAAGACCAAATCTTCCCCAAATCATAGGTAAGTGATTCCTAACTCTTTTCTTTCTATCTTTTACATCTTATAACAAGATTATAACCTAGAATCTAGAATTTTCATTGTGAAATTAGGATTTTTGGTTAGAACTTAAGAATTTCGAATTTTGAGGATTTAGACCTCAATTTTAGGTCGGATTCCAAAACTAATTACATATTCGGGCTCGGTGGTGAATGGGTAAAAGGATTTTGGTCCGAACCTCGGGTTTTGACCAAGCGGGTCCGGGGTCGATTTTTCAACGTTTTGGAGGAAAATTTGGGAAAATTTAATTTATGAAATATAATTGATTCCTTTAGCAATATTTGATGTTATTGAGTCATTTTTGAATAGATACGAGTGGTTTGGAGGTGAATTCCAAAGGAAAAGCTGTGATTGAGAATTTAGTGGTCTTCGGAGCAAGGTAAGTGTCGTGTCTAACTTTGGCTTGAGGGAATACGTATTGTGTGTTTATTTGTTACGAGTTTGGTTGTTAAATACGATGTATAGGTGAGGTGACGAGCATCTATGCGTCGTTGTCAAGTCATAGCATGCGAGTGAAATTCTATTCTTGTCTATTTTGAAACCTTAAATTATATTATCCATGCTTAGCGGGTTATTTGAAATGTTGGGTGACTTATATCTGGTTTCACTGAGATTTGGTAACTTTCGAATATTGATTCAAGGTTGAGGTTACATTGTGCTATTGATTATGGGTAAAATACTGGTTTTTTGTGATACTTCTATCTATCCATTGTTATTGATTCTGTGATTTGTGAGGAAGAGTGTAAAGCACGAAGGGTGATATCGTGCATGCATTATTTATATTGTGAGTAAGAGTGTAAAGCATGAAGCGTGATGTCGTGCATGCATTATTTATATTGTGAGGAAGAGTGTAAAGCACGAAGGGTGATGTCGTGCATGCATTATTTATATTGTGAGGAAGAGTATAAAGCACGAAGGATGATGCCGTGTATATTATGAGAGGTTTAATGCACGAAGGGTGATGCTTTGCCGTTCTATTTATTTATTTGGTGAGCTTGAGAGTAAAAGCACGAAGGGTGATGTCGTGCAGTTTTCCTTGTTGTTTTAATTGCTCAATTCGTTTAAGGATTTTGGGTCTAATTCTGTCTTTTCATTATTCTCACTCTTTATATTCCCCCACTGTATGTCCCCTTCCCATTATTTCTGCATTATTTCTTTATTTACTGTTGTTGCCACTAGTATGATTATACTGTTCAGGTTATATGTGGGTGTCTTGTCCTAGCCTCGTCACTACTTCGTCGAGGAAGGCTCAACACTTACCAGTACATGGGGTCGGTTGTACTGATGCTGCACTCTGCACTTTCTGTGCAGACTTTGATAACGGCTCAGGTTGATCGAGATTTTGCTATTGGTCCGCTGTCCTGAGACTCAAGGTAGATCTGTCGACGTTCACAGACCTTGAAGTCCCCGTCTACTTTTATGTCCTACTATTGTCTTTCATTCAAACAGTTATATTTCTTTCAGACTATTACTTGTAGTAAATTCTAGAATGCTCGTAAATTGTGACTCCAGATACGGGTAGTAGTAATTAATACAGTATTTACGATATTCCGCACTTATTATATTTCATCTTAGTTAATTATTGTTAATTACCGAATGAAAATAAGGAATTGGTCTAATGATTCTCTAACGTTGGCTTGCTTAGCAAGTGGAATATTAGGCGCCATCATGGTCCCGTCGGTGGGAAATTTCAGTTTGTGACAATTCAGCCAGACGTAGAACTGTCGGAGGGTTACAAACCTCCCAAGTTCGAGATGTTTGACGGAACAGGTAATATAAGGGTGCATTTGAGAACATATTGTGACAAGCTTATAGGAGTTGGCAGGGATGAAAGAATCTGCATGAAGTTGTTCATGAGAAGCCTCACTGGAGATGCCCTGTCTTGGTACATCAGTCAGAACCCAAAGAAATAGGATAATTGGGTAGGCATGGCATAAGATTTCATGGATCGGTTCAGGTTTAACATAGAAAACGCACCTGACGTTTTCATATTCAAAATCTCAAGAAGAAGCTAACGGAAACTTTTCGCGAGTATGCTACTCGGTGGAGGTTTGAAGTTACAAAAGTAAGGCAAGTGGTGGAAGAAGAACAAATAAATAAGTTCTTCGTCAGAGCTCAGGATCCGCAATACTCCGAAAGATTGATGGTTATTGAAAACCATAAATTCTATGATATCATCATGTTGGGAGAGAGAATAGAAGAAGGGATCAAAAGCGGAATGGTGACAAATTTTGAAGCACTCCAAGCCACAAATAGGGCACTGCAGTCAGGAGGTATCTCCAAGAAGAAAGAAGTAGGTGCAATAATGGTAGCCCAAGGTCCGAAGTCTCCTCTTACATACCAACACCTCCACCCATATATCGGCATTCACCTCCCAGATACCAACAACCTGTCACCACTTACCATACTTATAATACCCAACCCGCATACTACCACTCACCACCAGCCCGCCAAAACTACCAAAAACCTAGACCAAATTTCGACCGCAGACCACCCAGACAATATACCCCAATTGCTGAACTTGTAGACCAATTGTACGAGAGACTGAAGGTTGCCGGTTATATCACTCCCATTCCCATTGTCGCCATGGAAAATTCCTCTCAATGGGTCAATCCAAATAAGACATGTGCCTATCACTCAGGCATGAAAGATCATACTATTGATGAGTGTCGTACTTTAAAGGATAAGATTCATACATTAATTGACACCAAAGTCATACAGGCAAAGAAGGCTGCACCCAATGTCCGTAACAATCCTCTCTCGGATCACAGGGGCGGAGGGGTAAACATAATAGAGACCGATGAAGAATGGGACTCAGAGGGGGTCAATTGGACTCATTCGAGAAGGGGATAATCCTGAAACATCTACAGTAACTCTCACACCTATCATGGTACAAACTCAGGCACCAATTGAAGTTGAGGTAGCTGCACCAACTCCGTTTGAGAAGCAAGAAGGAAAGGAAAGGGGAAAATTGAAGANCCGCCACTTACCATACTTATAACACCCAACTAGCATACTACCACTCACCACCAGCCCGCCAAAACTACCAAAAACCTAGACCAAATTTCGACCGCAGACCACCCAGACAATATACCCCAATTGCTGAACTTGTAGACCAATTGTACGAGAGACTGAAGGTTGCCGGTTATATCACTCCCATTCCCATTGTCGCCATGGAAAATTCCTCTCAATGGGTCAATCCAAATAAGACATGTGCCTATCACTCAGGCATGAAAGATCATACTATTGATGAGTGTCGTACTTTAAAGGATAAGATTCATACATTAATTGACACCAAAGTCATACAGGCAAAGAAGGCTGCACCCAATGTCCGTAACAATCCTCTCTCGGATCACAGGGGCGGAGGGGTAAACATAATAGAGACCGATGAAGAATGGGACTCAGAGGGGGTCAATTGGACTCATTCGAGAAGGGGATAATCCTGAAACATCTACAGTAACTCTCACACCTATCATGGTACAAACTCAGGCACCAATTGAAGTTGAGGTAGCTGCACCAACTCCGTTTGAGAAGCAAGAAGGAAAGGAAAGGGGAAAATTGAAGAAACTGATGCAGCACAAGGTATGAACAGAACTGGTAGGGTTTACACGCCCGAGCATTTGGGGGGAACAAGTAAAGAAGCCGCTTCCAAGTAGCCCATCATTGAAACCGGCCCGGATGATCTTTGGAGAAAGGTGCAAGCAGGGGAGTATTCTGTGGTTGATAAGTTGAACAAAATCCCTGCTCAGATATCCATTCTATAACTACTGCAAAATTCTGAGGCACACAGGAACGCGTTGATGAAAATGTTGAATGAGGCTTGTGTACCCAACAACATTACCAGTGGAAAGATGGCCAATATGGTATGACAAGTGTTGGAAAGTCACAAGATCACTTTTCACGAAGACGAGCTACCACCAGAAGGACTAAGTCACAACAGGGCATTGCATATCACAGTGCAATTTGAGGATAAGTTCATTGCTAGAGTCCTGATAGATGGGGGTTTGAGTCTTAACATATGTCCACTAACTACTCTGAAAAAACTAGATTAAGGCTTGCATGAGATACGAGCAGGAAGTATGAATGTGAAAGCATTTGATGGGTCTAAAAGGGCCACAATTGGGGAAACCAACCTCAGCCTACAGATGGGCCCAACATGGCTTGATGTTGAGTTTCAAGTGTTGGACATATCTGCTACCTATAACCTATTGTTGGGACGACCCTGGATACATGCCGCTGGGGCCGTAGCTTCTACTCTACATCAGGTCGTGAAGTTTGAGTGGAACCATCATGAACTGATCATCCATGGGGACAGAAGTAATCCCATTTATACCAGTCAAACTGTTCCGGTCATCGAGAATAGAAGGAAGTTGGGTGGAGAAACATACCATCGCATCGAGCGCGTCAACGCAATTGAAAAGTACAAATGGTGGAGTAGTAAGATAGAAGGCATATTGGCATGGACAGGGTATGAGCCTGGCAAAGGTCTCGGCAAAAGTCTCTAGGGGATCACTAAACCAATACAGCTAAAGCGTCACGGCACAACTTTTGGGTATGAATACACCTGGCACAAGTATCAGAATTGGTCGCCACCATGGCATGGTCCTTATTACCCTCTAGCGCAACCAGTACCACATTTGAGCTAGTCATTTCACCAAGGTGACATGATGTGGGAGTCCGAAGAATATGAAGTTCTAGCCAGTATAAGGAATCTGTTTCTGGATGATGGAGACATAGATTACAGTGCGATAGTTGAGGAGGAAGAGGAGGAAGGCCTCATTATTCAGACCTTGGAGAAGGGAGTTGTTCTCAAGAACTGGACTGCTGCACCATCAAGGGCCCATCGAGTTCCTGGGTAGCCTAGCAATTAGCATCATTTATTTTTAAAAGCAATTTTTATGAGCATTTAAGATGTTTTCAGCATGTTTTGTTTTGAAATAATTGCTCGGGACATCGAGTCGCACCTGTTTGACGTTTTCAAGATTTATCTAAATGCATTTTTATTATTATTCTTTACGTTTTTTTTTCTACAACATTATTATTGCCTACCCCGATGAACTTACGAATGTGACATGTAATGAGACAACGCAACGTAAGGATAATGATTCAGAGGATCTGGAAGAGGATATAATGCCCTAAAAAATTGTTAGAGAAGTGGAAACCTTTGAAAACAAGCCTAAGTCCAATTTGAATGAGACTGAAACAGTTAATCTAGGAGACTCTGAAATAGTCAAGGAAACACGTGTAAGCATTCACTTGTCACCATCAGAGAAAGAAGAATACACTCATTTCCTGAAGAAATATGAGGATATCTTTGCATGGTCCTATGGTGATATGACTGGTTTGAGCACATCCATAGTGGCTCATAAACTACCTACCAACCCAATGTGTCTGCCAGTAAAGCAGAAGCTCAGAAAGTTTAAGCCAGATATGAGTTTGAAAATCAAAGAAGAAGTCACCAAATAGATCAAAGTTAAGGTTCTCTGAGTGGTTGAATATCCAACTTGGTTGGCTAACATCATGCAAGTTCCGAAGAAGGATGAGAAAGTCAGAGTATGCGTCGATTATCAGGACCTAAACAGAGCAAGTCCCAAAGATGATTTTCCGTTAACCAACATACACATACTGATCGACAATTGCGCCAAGCATGAACTCCAATCCTTTGTGGATTGCTTCGCGGGATATCATCACATCTGGATGGATGAAGAGGATGCCGAAAAGACGGCTTTTATCACACCATGGGGGGTGTACTACTATAAAATGATGTTGTTGGGTCTGAAGAATGCTTGGGCCACTTATATGAGGGTCATGACAACTATTTTCCACGACATGATACACAAAGAGATATAGGTATATGTAGAAGACGTCATCATCAAATCCAAGAAGAGTACATATCACATAGTAGACTTGAGGAAATTTTTTTGATCGGCTTCGGAGGTGCAATTTGAAATTGAATCCCGCAAAATATGCCTTTGGAGTTCCTGCCAGGAAATTGTTAGGGTTCATTGTCAGCCGCCGAGGAATTGAGTTAGACCCGTCAAAGGTCAAGGCTATCCAGGATTTACCTCCGCCAAAGAGCAAGAAGGACGCAATGAGTTTCTTGGGACGTCTCAACTACATCAGCTGCTTCATAGCACAATCAACTGTAATATGTGAGCCGATTTTCAAAATGTTGAAGAAGGATGCTGCCACTAGTTGGACAGAAGATTGCCAAAAAGCTTTTGACAAAATCAAGGAATACCTATCCACACCACCAGTCCTAGTCCCGCCAGAACCTGGTAGACCACTGCTACTCTACCTTTCCATACTAGATGGGGCTTTCGGTTGTGTCTTGGGACAATATGACGAGACATTGAGAAAAGAGCAGGCCATATATTATCTGAGCAAGAAGGTCACACCCTACGAAACATGGTACGCTCTGCTAGAACGCACTTGATGTGCTCTGACATGGATAGCCCAGAAACTGAGGCACTACTTCTGTGCTTATACCACATATCTCATATCGAGGATAGATCCTCTGAAGTACATCTTTCAGAAGCCTATGCCTACAGGAAAGCTAGTCAAATGGCAAATATTATTGAGCAAATTTGACATCATCTATGTAACTCAGAAGGCAGTTAAAGGACATGCATTAGCAGATCATCTTGCGGAAAATCCTGTATGAGGAGAATACGAACCACTAAAAATGTATTTTCCTGATGAAGAAGTGTCGTTCGTAGGAGAAGATATCGTCAAAGCCTACGACGGGTGGAGCATGTTTTTCGATGGAGCCGCAAACTTCAAAGGAGTGGGTATTGGAGCCGTTTTGGTGTCAGAAATAGGTCAACATTATCCGGTATCTGCGAAACTCAGATTTCCGTGCACTAATAATATGGTAGAATATGAGGCTTGCATATTGGAGCTCAATTTGGCCGTTAACATAAATATCCAGGAATTACTGGTAATTAGCAATTCAGATTTGCTGGTACATCAGGTGCAGGGAGAATGGGCTACAAAGAATACCAAGATATTACCATATCTATATCATGTGCAAGAGATGATGAAGAGGTTCACGAAGATAGAGTTTAGACATGTCCCGAGAATCCAGAATGAGTTCGCAGATGCATTGGCCATTTTGTCCTCCATGATACAGCATCTGGAAAAGAATTTCATCGACCCCATTCTGGTAAGGATTCATAATCAGCCGGCTTACTATGCTCATGTTGAAGAAGAAGAGGACGGGAATCCATGGTTCCATGATATCAAGGAGTACTTGGCAAAAGGAGAGTACCCGAAGCATGCAAATCATACTAAAAAACGCACACTCCGAAGATTGTCCAACCATTTCTTCCAAAGTGGAGGGATTATGTACAGAAGGACTCCAGACTTAGGATTATTATGGTGTGTTGACGCCAAGGAAGCTTCTAAGCTGCTCGAAGAGATGCACTCTGGAATTTGCGGACGACACATGAATGGTTTCGTTTTAACCAAGAAGATATTGAGGGCGGGTTATTTTTGGATGACTATGGAAACAGACTGCATTCGGTATGTACAGAAATATCATCAGTGCCAGATACACGCAGATATGATACGGGTACCTCCAAATGAACTTAATGCAACCAGTGCACCTTGGCCTTTTGCTGCTTGGGGAATGGATGTCATTGGACCAATCGAGCCCACCGCTTCAAACGGGCACAAATTCATTCTAGTGGCCATCGACTATTTCACAAAGTGGGTTGAAGCTGCATCTTACAAAGCTGTAACCAAGAAAGTCGTCGCAGATTTTGTCAGGGACCGTATTGTTTGTCGATTCGGGGTTCCAAAATCCATCATCACTGACAATGCTACCAATATCAATAGTTATCTAATGAAAGCCATGTGCTAAACCTTCAAGATCAATCACAAAAACTCCACAACATACCGACCCCAAATGAATGGAGTTGTGGAAGCCGCCAACAAGAACATTAAGAAGATACTAAGGAAGATGGTAGAGAATCACAAGCAGTTGCACGAGAGGTTACCATTTCCTTATTGGGGTACCGGACTACAGTCAGCACGTCAACCGGGGCAACTCCTTACCTATTGGTCTACGGTACTGAAGCTATCATTTCCACCGAGGTAGAAATTCCCTCCCTAAGAATTATACAGGAAGCTGAACTCAATGATGCAGAGTGGGTAAGAAGTTGCTATGAACAATTAGCTCTCATTGACGAGAAAAGAATGAATGCAGTGTGTCATGGTCAACTTTATCATAACAGAATGTCCAGAGCTTTCAACAAAAGGGTCAAACCTAGGCAGTTCACACCGGGGCAGCTAGTGTTGCAACAAATCTTTCCACATCAGGATGAAGCCAAAGGAAAATTCTCACCCAACTAGCAAGGACCCTATATAGTTCACAGAGTACTAACAGGAGGAGCGCTCATACTCGCAGAAATGGATGGAGAGATTTGGCCAAAGCCTGTCAACTCAGATGTAGTCAAAAGATATTATGTTTAAAGTTGTTTACATATATGCAATTGATGTAATTGAACTACGCTTGACCTGATTCTCGTTTAAGAGGGGATACATAGGCAACCATGTGGGTTCGGTCACAATTCAATAAAATTCTCATTTTTCCCCACAATCAGAAACTGGGGCAGAATTTTGAGGAGGACCCTCAAAATTCTATGGCAAGAAGGTCGCAATGTCTCTAACAATGTAGCAGTTATTGGTTCATCTAATCAATTTTTAAATTGCACATTACTGTGTTTTGAATAACTATGCATGCATATTTTTTGAAAACTTTATTTTTAGCCAGATGCTACCCATGGTAACTCGAACAGGATTCCAATGCGGAGTGGAGCAGACAAAGGCACGAACCAACCTCCCCCGCAAAACTCACGATTTTCTTTGAATGCCGGAACAAGAGATAGTCGCCAGTACGTGCGCACCTTAGAATCACTGTCTTCACAACAATAAGGCTACCGAACTCATCCACAGCTAAGAAATACTCCGCTATCACTTATTATGTATTCTCTGCATGAGACTAAGCATTGTCTCCATCCCGCATGAGGCTAAGCCCTGCCTCCTCAACTGCATAAGGCTAAGCATTGCCTTCCATTTGCATGAGACTAAGCATTGTCTCCATCCCGCATGAGGCTAAGCCCTGCCTCCTCAACTGCATAAGGCTAAGCATTGCCTTCCATTTGCATGAGACTAAGCATTGTCTCCATCCTGCATGAGGTTAAGCCCTGCCTCCTCAACTGCATACGGCTAAGCATTGCCTTCCATTTGCATGAGACTAAGCATTGTCTCAAATCTTGCATGAGGCTAAGCCCTGCCTCCTCAATTGCATAAGGCTAAGCTCTGCCTTCCCATTGCATGAGACTAAGCATTGTCTCAAATCTTACATGAGGCTAAGCCCCGCCTCCTCAATTGCATAAGGCTAAGCTCCACCTTCCCATTGCATGAGACTAAGCATTATCTCAAATCTTGCATGAGGCTAATCCCTGCCTCCTCAATTACATAAGGCTACGCTCTGCCTTCCCATTGCATGGGACTAAGCATTGTCTCAAATCTTGCATGAGTCTAAGCCCTGCCTTCTTAGCTACATAAGGCTAAGCACGGCCTTCCATTGTATGAGACTAAGCACTGTCTCCAATCTTTTCATGAGGCTAAGCCATGCCTCCTCAACTGCATAAGGCTAAGCATTGCCTTCCCCTTGCATGAGACCAAGCATTGTCTCCATCTTGCATGAGGCTAAGCCTTGCCTCCTCAATTACACAAGGCTAAGCATTGCCTTCTCATTGCATGACACTAAGCATTGTCTCTCCTTGCATAACCACAAATGTTGCTCTGCTCCAAACCTTGCATTATTCTCTTCTTTCGGGACTAAGCTCTGCTCCCGACTCTACACAGGACTAAGCTATGTCTTGCTTTATCTCAAGCACCATATCTCTGCATCTCATGGGCTGATACATAGCCAATTTGTTCGAAGGCGTCATAGTCCGAAGGCATCATCCTCATAGCCAGGAGACACTATGCCATGGCCTGAGGATCTCTTAATCTTGCACATCATTATTCAAAGGCATCATGGTTCAGAGGCACCATCTTCATAGCCCGAGAACATCATTTCATAGCCTGCGAATCCTTTACCGCACAATTCATGGCCCGGGATATCATGGTCTAAGAACGTCATCCTCATCGCCCAAGGACGATCTCCATGGTCCAAAGGAAATTTGCATCATGTTTAAATTTATGCGATAGTCTGTATGCATGCATTGTGTTCTGAGTTTGCAGGTAATCCGGGAAGTAACCATTCTCATAACGGGGAGTAATCTTCGCTACAGTTTCCATTCAACGTTCATATCCTTCAATTATTTTAAACGCAACCGACCACCGTCCGTTACTTATTCTCACCCGATGCCCACTCAAATATCCGTAACCATTCTCAACCTGTCATATCCAGAATATTCAGTCCGTTCTTACAATAATTCCATCGGTTTATTCCACCGTCGGAACCAGAACTACACATGGCTTGATTCCTGTATAACCAGGGATATGTATGCAGCTCAGAGATAGGGTGAGGCCTATAGTTTTCAAAACACCACATTCGGTCAAAATTGGTCATCATTTCTTTACCCAACAACTCTTTCATCTTTCCCGGGTAAAGAGGGGCAATTGTTGATACCCAATATTTCCCTCATATTTTTCAAAAAACATATATATACTTTCAAAATAGTGCATACACATAATCATTTGATTTACAAGCATATACAAGTATTTTCAGAATTTTTCATAATTTTTAAAGGCTTTAAATTAATTTATTTCCGTATATTTATTATATAAATACCCATTAATTACCTTACAAATAATTTTTATGATGCTTTTATAATCTAAACTCATCATTTACACCCATATTAGGTTTTACATATTTTTAATACATTTGTTATAATTATATTTGCATTTTTAAAGGCTAAAATTGCACATTTTTGCAATAATAGCCTATATGTACTTATAATTACTTTATTTATGCAACAATAACCTTTTTATATTTTTATAAGGTTGAATATTTGTTTTCAATCATTTTTACGCACAAATTATATTTTTATTATTTATATATTATTTTTACAAATTATTTTATTGGTTAAATTTGGGTATTTAAAATCTGGCCCTAATTTCATAATTAATTTCGGACCTAAACTACCCAAACATAACCCAATCACCCCAAGCCCAACACCATTAACCCAGTCCCTTACCCATTTAATTAAAACCCGACCCAACCCCTGCTTAAATCCCAACCATTGATCAAAAACGATCAACGACTCATAAACGACCCCTCATTTTCCTTATATCACCCATCTCCCAAACCCTAACCCCATTTTCCCCTAATATGCCACCTCTATGCTCCCTTCCCTCTGAATAACCCTAGCATGCCTCCTCTCCAAAATCCTCCCCTAATCTCGTTCCTAATGGGATTTTCTTCCCATTTACTTACCATTTCGACATATTTCCTTTATTGGTTGATTATTTACGGTATTACTTAGTACTTGCCTAAACATGGCAAGTACCCTACTCTGATTCTGTCCTAATCGATCTTTATCTCTTGAATCTGGACGATATTAAGTCCAAACACGTTATTTTGCACCGTATGAGTCCGATTTGTTCGTATCTTGCTGATTCATACTTAACCCTAAGGTTAGGGTTTACAGATTCTCTTTGATTCGAACCGAAATTGGTTCAAGCTTTAATATTAAGTACTATCTCGTCTATATTCGCCTTATTATGTATGAATCTGTCTATTTCTGCCGATTATTTTTACTTGCCCTAAATTAGGATTTCAGATCCTTTTTATGTGAACCAAATCTAGTTCAGTTCTGTGTTTTGTGAATAATATTCATGTCTATGTTCATTTTATACAATATGTGATTCTTTGCCTTTATTTCCTGCCGATTTTGTGGAGTTTACCTAAAAACTAAGGTTTCAAAATTTTTCTTCTTTACTGATTATTTGAATTAATTATATTTCCATATTTATGTGTTTAGTTCCTACACTATTTAAACCCCTCCACACTCCCCTTTGGAGAAGTTCGAAAAATCATTAAAAAGCTATAAAAGTAAAGTTGTACTCCTTACTCTTGAATAATCTTGTTCTGTACTCTAGTTCCCGGCCCGCTGAAAGCCAAGGCCAAAAATTCTGAGTTTTTGCTCTTTGGGTGATATTCACAATACTGTGGGATTCTTTTCTTTCTTGTTTCATTTTAACTGGTGAGTTACCAAGCCTTTACCATTTCATTCTGATTTATCTGTCATTTCGTTTAATGTGTTACTTCAATTAGACTCTTCTAACCTAAATGACATTACATTCTCAGTTTGAGACATGTTTAGACCTACTTTGATTAGTTTGATTCTGCCTAACCTATATGTCACTGATAGCCACCTCTTGAAGTTTAAGTTTGTTATTATCCTGCTCTTTGAACATGCTCCCATCTCTCCTTCTATGGATTATTAACTAGGTATGGATGTATTCATTAATAGGATAACAAGTCTGTTTCTGAATTCACTATAATGTGGCCTGTTTGATCCTATTTTCATCATATCTTGACATCTCTAGTAATTGCCCTAATTAGTTTTCAGCGTGTTATGGTCTATTGCCAATTGATATGATTTCTTCTTATGGCACTAGTTTCTTCACTTAGCCTAATCTGAATTCTCTTTTACCACTATAAATCTGTCTTGTAACTTGCTTTGTTAGCATATGATTGAATTCATTTCCTGAAACTTGATTAAGTCCGCCTTAAGTTTAAGCATGTCTATTATTTGTTTTTATATGCTCAATTGATTCTGTCCTTCAGTGGAATCTCTTGACTTTATTCTATTCCTCTACTATTTGGTCCTTCGAAATTATTATCCTTAGCCGGCTGAAAGCCAAGGCTACTTAGATTATGTCCTTTGACCTCCCCAGTGTGAGCACTGCCCAGGGTTCATTTGAGACCCTTGGGAACTCTGACACACTAGGACCTGGTCCTTAGTCTTTCCTCTGAATTATTTCTGATCAACCTCCCTAATGTGAGCACTGCCCTGGGTTCTTGAAGCCCTTGGGAACTATGACACGCTAGGGTCTTTGGTTCTGTATGCTCAGCCTTGACATATGCTCATTGGGTGAATCACTCAACAATTAGTTATTTTGTATCTATGAATATGGAATTTTGGAGTTGTTGTGAATTGTGAGAATGAATGCCTGGCCTGTCCAGGTGTATTTGGGCCTGCTGTAGGCTCCCTATAGCTATATCTATTCTGTAATTTACTATATTCATTCTGGGTCTGTAATAATTATTGTAATAACAATTCTGGGGTATTAGTGAAATGAGAAAGGATTCTTATTTTACATTTGCTATAAAGTGGCGTAGAAATCCTGCCAATAGGGTTAATGCTATGTTGTTGAATGTTATATGTTAGAAATCATGCCTCTAGGTGTCTTATTGTGTTCAGTCATTATGTGCTACCAGCCATAGGCTCAATGTTTGTTCCGATATAGACCATGCTTATAGGAAATGGTATGATCTAATATGTGTGTGAATTCATGCTTCCATGTCGTTTCGTTCAGATTATAGAAATCATATATATAGGGTCTAAAACTGTTCAGATTATAGAAATCATGTCTATAGGATTTAAGACTGGATCAAATTATAGAATGCACGCCTGAATCTGTTTAATTGTTGTTTATGCCCGTTTTCTCTGATGTTACCTTCATTAGAAAACATGTTTATAGGATTAAAACAAATAATTCTAGGTTTGTTTCTGTGACCTGCCACTATTTACTATCGCACAAAACACCTAGATACCATGCTGGTAGGCTTAATTGTATCATGCTAAAATCAGCAGGTAAACTTTGTAGGTCCTAATAATCGCATTAAGATATTGACTTTGTATACGACTGTATGCTCGTTCGTCAATATCACATAGATATCTTGCCTATAGGATTTTGCAATTAATAAAACCTGTTAATGCTAATCAGTTTGGCATGCATTTGATGTCTAAATACGGAGGGCAACTTGAGCCATACTTGTTTCTATTTGAAAATCCTAACTGTTTTTTTGTATGTCGCCTAATTTTCTCCTTTTGAGCAACCTAAGTTAAGGTCTAGAACTATCCTGAAATAAAGGTCCAAATGCCTCCTAGACCATAGGCATGGGACGAGTAGTTCACGCATAGGGTACGACTTAGAATCAAATAGAACACTTTACGTAAACAACTTAAAGATAGTAATCGGGTAGCAGGAGATGCTAGTTTGTGCCCGCTGAATAATATGAGTAACACCCCGTCTTGAGGGAGTTACGAAGTATTATTTATGTTGCACGGGTTGGTCATTTAGGCTAAAAAACTTAGGACCCCCCATTCTTGTTAAAATAGTTCTTTCTTTGTCTAAATTGTTCTTTGTCCAAATAGTTCTTTCTTTGTCCAAATTGTTTCTTTTCTCTTAGACTAATTCACATGATTTGAGTTCGGCCGCGACCCACCGTTGTGGACATCGAGGAGTGCCTAACACCTTCTCCTCGAGGTAATTTGAGCCCTTACCCGATCTTTGGTGTCGCAAACTAGTAAACATAAGTCATTTGCAAATAGGTGCCCTAACGCACCTTAATCCGCTAGGTGACGACTCTCTCTTTTAATAACCCTTCCTTTTAAAAGAGTTGTCAATGTCGAAACCCGATTTCGTGAGAAAGATGGGCGCAACAATAGCATGCATAGGTATATGCGTTCATAACATCATCAAGCCTCTGAGGGCATCCCATCATATCATTTCGGCCATTGTGGGCAAATCGTCAACGTATACCAGCTGATCAGGTGGTGGTGCGTATATAACGTTATAACCTTTTCCCATATCCTATATACATATAATATACGCGTATATAACGCCATCTAGTCATGGGTCAATGTACATGCATAAATGCATGAAATGCATAAGAAGTACGTTAATAAGATTTTTCCGTATGTCATAAGATCAGTATGCCTTCGGATAAATTTTACCAACTACATATTTTTCTGAGACCCATGAACAGATGATACAATAATAGGACACATGGGGAATCAAGAACATAGGCATCTCTAGCATTTCTATGAATAAAGTTATTTATGAAAGTTGTGCATTTGCTCGTTTCGTTTGTATCGTATGGATCATGCCAAAAGAAAAGAAGGGATAGCCTTAACATACCTAAGACGATTCTCTTGACAATCCTTATAACACACGTCAACTACGACAATACGTAACGGCGGATCAAAGCAGGGAAAAATCCATATGATATTATTGAGAAAGATTGCACCGTACTCCCTTAGAATCGCAAAATCTCGTTGCTATTATTCTAAGAAGTCTCGTAGTATAACTTTGGATGACTTTTGCTGAAGCCTTCTTTGACATTGTACAGATTCAAAATGAATTAGAGATGTCTCTTTAATCTTTGGGTGTGGGCCCCACTTGATAAGGCTTACTTAGCCACCAAAATTCCTTCAATTTTGCCACCTTGCAATGTAATTTAAGAGTCACTTAATTGATCACATGTTGCTGCCACGTTGGGCCTTTATCAAGCCTATCCAATAATTCACCCATTTCCTTAATCAACTTATTAATCCTTCACTAATCCAATAATTAATCAATTACTCACATAATTAAAAATTATCTCAAATTACTTAAAATAATACATACTTTTAACACACCTTATAAATCTTACTATCATGGTCATGCGGTACCTTGTATGGCACTAGTCCATAAATACATGGTATTATAGCTTGTACCGTATTTTATCTCAAAATGTCAAACTTCGACGAAACTTATTTTCTTCAATTCGCTTACCTCTTCACCTTTATGAATTTACTTATCACTTGCTTGAAATAGCATAATATTTATAATCTCAAAATAATCTCATTCCCGAGCTTACGTCGATTAACTTACGACGAAACTTTAACGTACGAAAATACGAAATGTAACATCTCATTTCCGAGCTTTCATCAAATGGCGTACTTTCACGTGCGAAAATATGGGGTGCAACATCATCCCCTCCCCTCCCCCCTGAACATTCATCCTCGAATGTTGACTGATGCACTTTATTATTCTCATAACCCATAGCTCTTGCGAATACTTTAATACTCTCCTTGCCATTTAGGTAACTATTCTGTGAATAAATCCAAAGGCCAGGGCATTCCCCCCTTTAGGCATCTTTCTCACACCATGACTTATAGTCAGAATTCTTTCAATCTCGTAACTATTGCTATATTCTATCATACAGTACGTATGTCTTTGTCCTTGTATGTGCGCCTATGCGACTCTTCCCTCTTCTTTCCTCCAGCTTTTAGCCAGTCTCTAGGCCTCACTTTGTGAACATATACAGAATTATGGCTTTACTACATCTAAGTAGGTCATACTATATCATAACTCTTACTTTGATTTATCGTTACTGAGGTTTGCTACCAATCTCCAAGTAACTCTCGTTGTTTATCCTATATGTATAAACTAAGTCCTTTAATGCTTTCTCATTACTGTTCATCTTAAGAATGACATCCTTATCTCCTCTCATACGTTAGAACCTTATCCATCTATCGTTAATTTACCTTAATGTTGATCTATAATTTACCACTGATAACTTGAAACCTCTTACGTAATGCATTGTCACTAGGGCTTACGTCTCATCGGGGAATATCTGAAATGATTAGACTGATCCACATGGGGGCGATACTATACTTCCATAATCGTATTTCATAGCATCCCAATGTGATTCACCTTATGGGGGTATTCTAATCCCGTGTCGTCCATGAAATCCTTTTTTTTCTTCAAATCATTACTCAATCGAAGGCCCAAACGTCATTCTTTATCTATTCTAATCCCGTGTCTCACCCTTATTCTATTATCAGGGCAGCATTCCATATGTTCTAAATGCTATTAGTCTTAGACTTCTTTGAGTTCATTCAGGCTATACTGAGCTTTCTATAACTTAGAGAAACCATTTGCTCTCTTATTTTTTTATGGGCTTAATCCCGAGGACTTATCCATTCTCGTTACCTTCTCACTCTCCTTTCCTTATCCTTACTCATGTCATTCCTAAAACTTTGTCACTCTACCATACTTTAGCTTGCGACCTACACATATCTATTTATACTACTCGCAACCTTCATTCAACTTGCTTGCACCATAGATTTCCTTATGTTATTCTGGGACATCAAGCGAGACATCACATCGTCTCTAACTCTTATTTACTCTCTTAACTAGACCTCTTAGTACCTAGAAACTATGGTCTGGAAGATATGCTACTGATGCCGCCGCTATCATTCCTGGATACTGAATCCCTGTGCTTCTAGCCTTCTATCCGAAGTATGGACTATCCATAACCTTCTGTATTTGAGTATCTCGTACGTTTTTCACATTTACCTTACTTACCTTAAAATATCGCATCACATCTTCTATCTCTTTCATGACCTCCCCTCCACATGGGTATAATTCGCATCCACAACTTGAAGCTCTATTATAATATTTGCACCTCTGGTACATACACAATCCGATGTGAGCTTTATACTGACTTTTTATGAGGCTGGTACTTTTCTAACTAGCTTTATTGTATAGCCGTTATAGAATATGGTTGTTGTACTATCTCTTTTATACCTCTGATATTAAGAGTGATTCTGCAATAATCTCAATCACGATTTTTATAATTTTCTGGGTCCAATAATCAGGCTCCTAATTTACTTGGTTGATGTAACTCTTTAGTTTCCTCTTCCCTTTGATCAGCCTGTATGTAGTCTTAAGCTACATTTCGATCTGCGGCTCATGGAATTAGTTATTACTTTAGCCTTTCATGGACGCTATGGAATATCCATGATACAATCTTCTAACAATTCAATCCTTTGTCTGTGACCTGGACTCAATTCTTTCTTTTAACTTATACCGGAGTCTTCTACGACAGTATGATTGTCAACATATATGCTGCATGGATAATACTCCGAAATCTTAAGTGCGTTCATAACGTAACTAACTTTGGATCATTGATTGAATAATTCCTTTCGTTCCTTCTCAGCTTTCTTTAAACATAAGCTATTACTTTTCCTGGTCTTTTTGTTGCGTGCATACTTAGCTTATCTTAGTTCCCACGCATGCCAGAATTTTTGTGCAGCTCATACAATCTAGAATATTACTTTTGATTTTACTTTCCGTTCATTAACCACGGTAGGTGCCACTTTATTATGGAGTGCATATAATGTTGTAGTGAGACTATTTTTACATGACCATTTCTTTTTCAAGTTACTATGTTTAGGTTGAAGCCTTCTTTCTTATTTTCTCAACTAGTCTTTAATTGTAGTATTTAGGGAGGACCCTCTGACTCTTGTAAAGCTGCGAACTTATTGCATCGCATACTCGACGGAATTTCTGATGTCCTTCCTCGCCTATAATTATCCGTAGTTACTTACCTCCACGCCTTTGTGCTTGTGGGGTTGCTTCTGAACTGATATTTTGATTGTCTTCCCAGTGGCACTCTCTTTTATTTCCGTAACACTCATACAATATCTTTAACTACCCCAACTCCTATCTGAATATTTTTCAAGGGTCACGATGTCATATCTGTGAGACTGAATTCCCCATGTTGGGGTTCACTATGTTTATCTTGCATGATCTGTTGAATTGTCTGCATCCTCTTGTCTAGCCATAACTAGGCTCTTCCTGAATAAACTACTGGCTATTCGTTGGCCCATTCTCATATCAATATTCCGCATAATCTTTCTTGGGTTATTTCCTTTGTCTTAACTTACGTCTCGCACTGGCTCCTTTTTATCAATAACATCTCGGGCAGGAACCCTTACTTCCTCTCCTTGACGTCGTGTTTGCATAATATTCTAGAATCGTAGNCCATTATCATATCCATATTCCGCGTAATCTTTCTTGGCTTATTTTCTTTGTCTTAACTTACGTCTCGCACTGGCTTCTTATTTATCAATAACATCTCGGGCAGGAACCCTTACTTCCTCTCCTTGATGTCGTGCTTGCATAATGTTCTGGAATCATAGAATATTTGTAGGATTTGAATGAGTGCAATATTATCCCTTTCTCAGTTTTGTCGCATTCTTCCTTTACCATTCCGTAGTTACTAAAACCACATAATTCTGAGTTAATGCCACATCACTCTATATTCCCCCCTTTTGGGGAGTACTAATATTTAGTGCTATGATGATCTACCTATAGATGTTTTACCTCTTCATCTTTGGCGTCTTTTCACATCATCGATGACCCTTATTCGCCTTGCGGTAATTCTTATATACCAAGGATAACAAAATTCCTTACTCACGAGGGTGACACCTAGTATAACTGGCACACATAGTCCTTTAAGCTTAACTTTGTTCATATTGCTTGCTTTAGGGAAGCGTCTTCCTGGATGACCTTTAAAGATTATTCTTCTGTTCTCCATTCTATTATTGCCGGAACGCAATTTTTGAAAATTCTCATGATACTGACTATTATCAAATTACTCAGTCCCTAATTCATGTTTAGTTTACCTTGTTCACCAGCCCATACTGATTTGTATTACTCTGGGGTCTAATTTTTTCTTATGGTAATCCCGTTAGAGTCACGAACTTATTTCTCAAAATGAGGATATGAATTTATGGCCTATAATCTTTTGTTGTCTCAAGGCCCATTACCTCTCGTCTTTTCCTTCACTTGACTATAGACTCTATAATACTATCATTTTTTGATCTACCGTTGTCATCTATGTATCACATATTACTCATAATGCTTCATTAACTCTCTTTTTATTTCCCTGCTAATATTTCTGTCTATCACTTTATTCTGAAAACTTCAACAAGACATTCTTTTGCTTTTAGCTCCCCTTGCTCCATCTACTGGCTCTTCAGATTGCCTAACATTCTCTCTCTACTAGGGACGGGAGCCACACTAAGATAATATTTATCATTCTAGGATTCCCACTGCCTATTTTCTGAACATTATAGTATTCATATCTGGCTATCCAATTCTAAAGCGCATTATCTGGGTGTCTCACAAGGAGATCCATTATCACGTTTGCACTATCCTTCTAAAATGTCAACTAACGCAAACAATCCATTCACCATTTTGGGTTACTCTAACCCCAACCGGATCCTGATATCCCGTCCTTCTCTTAAACCATATCTGTTAGTTCCCATAGGGCACAACTGAGATGGGTGTGGCAGATTGTTCATACATCTGTTATTGTTGAAGGTAACTCAAAAGGCTTATATTTCTCTGCCTGAATTGTAAATACTGATAATTTTAATTAACTGGGCGCCTCGTACCCTTCTTCACCTTGCTTCTTTTACTTGTTAAAACTTGCATCTACCTTCTAAATCTCTCATTCTTTTCACCATATGGGTGGATGGATATTATTGCCTTACGGCTCCCTATCAAGAAGCTTACATGTCTTGGCACACACATGTTCTACTAAAGACTTCATATCTACTCATCAGAAACATGATGTAAAATCAAATTCCTCTGACTCAACTCATTCACAACCATATTCAATCTTTTGCCAACTGTCTTTCTGGATCTAGGTATCGTTGTATTATGAATAAGATAGAGTTTAGTAAATTGAGTTCTTACAACTGAGCTCTACCACACGATCTAGAGTAAGAAGAAAGAGCGACAGTCCTAAATGCCCTGTAGCCTCCTGCTTATAAGTGTGGTGCACAACATACCCATAAACAAGACTCTACTAGACACAGCTTGCAGACTCCCTAGGACAAAACTGCTCTGATACCTCTTTTGTCACGACCCAAACTGATGGGCCGCGACGGGCACCCGATACCTTACTCAACCGAGTACCAACGTAACGTATCTTTTATATCATACTATCATAGATAAATGAGCCAGAGAGGCTGTCGTGAGATAAGTAGAATAAAACATGAGGAAACACTCAACATTGGACGACCCAACATATAATACAAACTTATACATATGACATACGGGCCTATAAGACCAACATGATCACTCGTACATTGAACATAGGCCGACAAGGCCATACAATATTTCACGTACATGACATATGTCTATAAGCCTCTAAGTGTAGATAAACACCATAAAGTCGGGACAGATCCCCGTCATACCAATCAATACATGTCCTAATCATACTGACCAAACAAGTAACTCTGGAGCAAATGAAGCGCACCATCACCTTCCGCTGAGCTGATAGCCTATTTGGAGGACTCTCAACCTGCCTATCGGGACCTGCGGGCATGAAATGTAGCGTCCCCAGGCAAAAGGAATGTCAGTACAAATAATGTACCGAGTATGTAAGGAATGAAAATGAGTAAATAAAAGACATAGAGAAACATGGAGAAAAAGACTCAACATGTAAGTCTGAATAGTTCTATAAATCATTTCATATTTATAACGTCATGCATATGCGTATAAATGTCATACCATGCATAGATATATGAGTTCATAACATCATCAAGCCTCCGAGGGCATCCCATCATATCATTTCGGCCACTGTGGGCAAATCGTCAACGTATACCAGTTGATCAGGTGGTGGTGCGTATATAACGCCGTAACCTTTTCCTATATACCATATATATATAATATATGCGTATATAACGCCATCTGGTCATGGGTCAATGTACATGTATAAATGCATGAAATGAATAAGAAGTGCGTTAATAAGATTTCTCGGTATGTCATAAGATCAATATGCCTTCGGATAAATTTTATCAACTACTTATTTTTCTGAGACCCATGAACAGATGATAGAATAATAGGACACATGAGGAATCAAGAATATATGCATCTCTATAATTTCTATGAATAGAGTCATTTATGAAAGTTATGCATTTGCTCGTTTCGTTTGTATCGTATGGATCATGCCAAAAGGAAAGAAGGGATAGCCTTAACATACCTGAGCCGATTCTCTTGACAATACTTCTAACACACGTCAATTGCGACAACACGTAAAGGTGAATCGAAGTAGGAAAAAATCCGTATGATATTCTTGAGAAAGATTGCACTGTACTCCCTCAAGATCGCAAAATCCCGTTGCTATTATTCTAAGAAGTCTCGTAGTATAACTTCAGATGACTTTTGCTGAAGCCTTCCTTGACATTGTAGAGATTCAAAATGAATTAGAGATGTCTCTTTAATCTTTAGGTGTGGGGCCCACTTGATAAGGCTTACTTAGCCACCAAAATTCCTTCAAATTTGTCGCCTTGCAATGTGATTTAAGAGTCACTTAATTGATCACATATTGCTGCCGCGTTGGGCCTTTATCAAGCCTATCCAGTAATTCACCCCTTTTCTTAATCAACTTATTAATCCACCACTAATTCAATAATTAATAAATTACTCACATAATTAAGAATTATCTCAAAATAGTTAAAATGCTACATACTTTTAACACACTTTATACATCATACTATCATAGTCATGTGGTACCTTGTATGATACTAGTTCATAAATACGGGATATTATAGCTTGGACCGTATTTTATCTCAAAATGTCAAACTTTGACAAAACTCATTTTCTTCGATTCGCTTACTCTCTCACCTTCATGAATTTACTTATTACTTACTTGAAATAGCATAATACTTACAATCTCAAAATAATCTTATTCTCGAGCTTACGTTAATTAACTTACGACGAAACTTTAACGTACGAAAATACGAGATGTAACATCTCATTTCCGAGCTTTCATCAATTTTACTTATGACGTACTTTCACGTGCGAAAACATGGGGTGTAACAAAGGGGGTTCAAAACTTTTGTGAAATTATTGGTTCAATTCCCATTAGCTACACTCTCTTAATTTTTTTTGTTTGAACCCCTTAACGAAAATGTTGTCTCTGTTACTGAACACGAGGGGTCAAATTAAATTAAATGGCCGTACACCATTCATTCATAGATCGACTATTTGCAATAGCTTTGGGAAGTTTGGGATCTAGAGGCTGCGCATGAGTTCAGAACTGAAATGCACATGACCACATCATTCATTCCCGCAAGAAATGCGCAATTATTGAAATGAAATTCACATCCACACATCAATAGTAAGTTACAAGCATTGTGATTACGTAGAGGGTGTTTGGATTGACTTAAAAGCTGGTTTGACCAGCTTAAAAGGATTTTTTAGCTGGTTGGAGTGTTTGGTAACTTTAAAAACAACATTTAAGCCAAGTGCTTTTAAGCCCAAACAGGCTAAAAGCAACAAGTTAGGAAATCCCAACTTATTTTTTATAACTTAAAAGCTGATTAGGTTTGCCCATTTAATTTACTCTTTTATCCCGAATAATCTTTTATTTTCCCAAATATCCTTTCAAAGCCAAAAGCCCATCGTTTTTTTCCTTCTTCTCCCTCCACTATTCCCATTTTTGTCAACCATTTCTAATGCCATTTCCATGGCATTTCCCATTTTATATCTATTGACTTTTCCTATTTTTTAAATTTTTGAGCCTGATTTCATTTTCATGATTCCTTCTCACGTAAATAATCATAATCACATTTTTATTTTACTCCTCCTTGTTTGATAGTATATTTACTAATAATTATTTTCATGAATTCTTTGTGTTTTGAATGGTTGCGTTTCTTTTATATTGTCAATCAAACAATGTCAATCGTTTGTCTAGTACAAAAATTAAAATACAAAAATATTCGAAAAGGTTGAAACAAATATATAGCACTACTATAGTAACTTCAAATGAAAAATTATCTAAACATAAATATTTTTTTCTAAAATTTTTAAAGGAAGTTCTCCAAAAATAACATTCTTTAGTGTTAACAGCTTTAAGGATATTTCAGTCATTTAACAGAATAATTGTTTACCAACACTTATATACCAAACACTTCAACAACTTTTTTTCAGCTTAAGTACTTTTATCCAAACACGTAACTACTTATTTATAAAACAAGCTGCAACACTTAAAAAGTGCTTTTAAGTACAGTGCTTAAAAGCCACTTTTTTTAAGCCAATCTAAACGGGCTAGTAGTCTTGCCGACTTCTATATCCTAATTTTTTCAATTGATATACATAAATTATATATAGTTATACACATATTATACAGTCTTCGTTTAGCTCGATCCCGATCTTGGCCGGTCTCAAACTTAGCTGGTTTCGATCTCGATCGATCCCTGAATCACGAGTTAGGCAATATCTATACATGTAATGATCCAATATAACTTGAGATCGGACCTTGGTCTGCCACCCCGATCTTAATTAATCATACAAAACCGTATACAGATTCATAATTAATTTTTTCAATCGATATACATAAATTATATGCTGATTATATATAATTATACACATATTATACATAAGTCATATATTTACTAATTATTTTTAATTTATACCATTGGGTAAGACTAATTCTTCTCACTTTTATATTTCCTTACACAGAGACAATGATGTGGTTTACAATTTTTTTTTTTGTGTGATCAGATAACTTAAATTGAATAAATAAAAAAACCAAGCAAGAAGCGCGGATCGTAAACTTTGGTCAAAGCAGTCGAAGTAGCGGATTAGAAGTGCACTTGTAAGGCTACACTGAATTACGTGTCCGCAAGTATTGTAGACACAGCTCAAAAACAACGTGTCCAATTAATTACAAGAGCCATCTGATCTAGACTTGGACAAAAAACACTCGAGACAGACTGTACACGTTCAGTATTCCTCTTTAACATTCAGAGATCAATAATACTTCAAACTTTTCAGATCTAGTACGATCGAGGTGAAGTGAAGGAAAAATGGGGAGAATGGATTATTTGGCAATGAAAACTGATGAAGACACTAACAAATTGATTAATGAAGATATCAATGAGCTCAAGTTGGCTGCTAAGAAGCTATTTGATCATGCCACTAAACTTGGTGGTCTTGGATTTGGCACTTCTTTCCTCAAATGGGTCTCGTCCTTTGCTGCCATGTAATCTCAATACTTCCTTTTCCTTCCCTTTTACGATTAGTAAATACTTATCTGATTAAGAGTTAAAGTTTGTTGGAATGGGTTTTGTTTTCTTCTTTATGTCTAACACAATGTGGAAAGTGGGAAATGCTTTGCACCATGAGATTCTTTTTGTCAGCGGACTTTGAACCTGGAATAGCTCTAAACTGTGTCTCCTTTAATGTTGAGGGTTTCACTTTCAAAAAGTGAAAATTCATATTGCTTTCTTTTATCATAAAGTAATTGTGTTTTTGGGTTCATTCTCACTTTCTGAAGAATTAATAAAAGATCCTTTTACGAATTTGGTTGTTCATTAGATAATGTTTAATTTGTTTGATTTAATTTTTTGTAAGAGGATGGTCTTCTGCCAACATATTTAGGGGCTAATTGCTTTAGTATTCGACTAAGCAGCAGTTGAATGTGTCGGCCCACTGTAAATTACATATCAAGTACACCTACGGAAAAGGAAAGAGAAATGCACATTATGTGTGCTGCTAGATCAAAATTTATACATCGAGTAAAGAACAAGCGACATTTAAGTCTACAATAATATGGTATACCAAACTGATTCGGTTATCCATCGGCCACGACATGACTTGGTTGAAAAATTCTTCAGTTAGCAAAACTGATAACTTAGTTGGAAAGTAGAGACTTTTGATCTGGAAAAGTATTAGGCATATTCCACTATGATTACCATGGATGTGTAACTAGCTCCCTCAAAATTAATGTATGAACTTTTCTAGGCTGACACTGCATTTGAGAACCAACAGCCTTGTTAATCCTCCGAGGAATATTAAATCCTAGATAATGAGACATGTTGGAGTGCCTTATTGTCATTGACACGTTTGCTGGGGAAAGTTACTGAGTAGGAGAGGATAATATTTTTCATTCCACCAAGTAATACGTGCATTATAGGATTGATCCAATATGCTTAAATATTTGCTCTTTGCCCTGGTTGGACGAAAATTGCTGTGCATATTAGTGTCCATATTTCAACTCAATGACTTCATTTGAGCTTGGTGCAGCTAGAACTTCAGTTCAACATGATATGGAATACCATCTTTGTTTTTCTTTTCCGTGATTTTGGGGATCATCCTGTTTAGTTGCTATAATTTGTTACTATAAAGCTTAGTGTTGTATCTATAGTTCCTCAAATTCAATGCTTTGCTTTTACATTATTAACCCCGTTCTAATTTACTTTGCTTTTAACATATTATGAAGAGGTCAATACCAACTCATTGCCCTATAATTTCCTAAGAGTAATTTTCCTATCTATTTTTTTCATGTTGTGTCTATTTATTTAGATATCAAAGAAGTAATTTACTTTGAAAACATGAGGAGGTCCAGGAGAAATTTTCGCGGTATCTATTTAAAAGGGAAGAGACATCCCAAGTGTTGACATGCATTTCTTGACAAACGTTTCATCCTAAACATAGTTGCACTGCGTCAGAGAATCTCTGTCATTGATCTCCCTCGCTGCAATGCAAAAAGAAGTCTAGGGGTGTCTCCCTACATCTTAGTGGGTGCAGTGGAACTTCAAACTATTGACTCTAAATCTTGAATCCACCTTTACATGGATATGGGATGTCTATTTGTCTTATGCTAATACCGTAATGAAATCTTGGAAGTCTTCTTTTTTCTTGTTCGTTATCCTTGATTTGTCAATGAAGTTTTATAGGCAATAACAGACACTGCGATATCATCCCAATCAATTTAAGTATGCCCAACTTGGTGGATAGAGTTACCTTATGCTTGTTGCTGGTAGGAGGTAGCAGGTATCCTGTGGAACTAGTCAAGGTGCGCGCAAGCTGGCTCGGACACTACGGATATCAAAAAAAAGAAAAGAAAAATTAAGTATGCCAAAAGAAGACATCAGGAGAACCTATGTAAAACATTGTGTTACTTTGCAAAGCTTAATTTTACGGCATATGCTTGCCTTGATCATATCCAAAAATAAAGTTAAGTAATCTTGTGTGTCCTTGTAAAAGAACTAGCCTACTCCCTTGATATTAAGTAATCACTCCAAAGAACATGACATGATGCTCATATTGTCTGGCATCGAGGTATAGCTTTTTATAGGCATGAAATATGCACTTGAGGCCTAAAGAAGGGTTCATTTCAAAACGTTGTAACTACTTTTGGTGCACCAAATTAAATTCTGCTCAACTCCTATCTTGGTAACATGAGCTGTTTGAGATTTCTATGATTTCCTAGCACTGCTCTTTAGATTGTCTACTTGTTCTTTCTGTGGTTGAGGCGTTGAGCTTATTTCCGCTCAACCGTTTCATTGCTCGGCCTTTACTCTTTCTCTGCTTTCTACCTTGTGCAGGAGGTTGCTTTTTTGTGCATGATGTGTAGTGTTCTTGCTTTGTTGTTTAGATGCTTCACTTTTATTGTTGAAGTAAAAGAAAACTTACTATAATATTTAAGTAAATGTCGGCAATATATAATTGTTTAAAGCTTTTAGATGAAGTAATTCAACTATTTGAATCTATGTTGCTCGGACTCTCCAAAAATGTTGCCGGGTGCTTGTTGGATCTTTCAAAAGTAGTGTATTTTTGGAGGATCCGGCATGAGTGCTGCAACATTTTAGAGAGTCCGCGCAACATAGATTGGAATAAGTATATTCTGATGTTGTAAGGGAAGTTGGTAAAATATGATTTATTTTTGTAGAATGTGGTCAATTTGCTGGTTGCAAGTAACTCAAAATGCGTAAATTTATTTCATAGTCAACCACAGGTTTGTATTATCCAATGGTTTCTTGTAGAATAGAACCTAGAGTTTACACCTTTTTCCTGGTGGATTTGGTAATAACCAGTGAAGCAAATATTATCTGCAGTTATTTGCTGATACTGGACCGGACAAACTGGAGAACAAATATGCTGACTGGACTTCTAATCCCCTATATTTTCTTCAGTTTCCCTTCAGTGTTATTCCACTTATTCAGGTAAACTTCTCTAGTTTGCTACTATTTGATTTTCCTTGCTTTTTGTCATCCAAGAAATTCTCTTTTCATTTGATCGCTACCTGATTCTCAGAGAATCTTTTCTTCATTAATCAATTGTCGTTTTTAATCTCCAGAGGAGAGGTTGGGAAATGGATTGCTTTCGTTGCAGTAGTACTCAGGCTTTTCTTTCCACGACATTTTCCAGGTATGAACATTAGCTTTTGATTTCTGATGAAAACAACCTATTGGTTATTGTTTTTATTTTTTCTGCAATTAAGTTTTTTGCTTTGTAATCCAAGTTTGTGTTACCTTCTCCGCTGACTGTTTCTTAATATTCAAAAAACAGATGAAAACGCTTTCTAGCAAGTAATATGCACCCCAAATTTATTAAGTACCAATTTGACATGTCATGGATCACAGAAGAGATATGTCTCTAAATCTTCCAAACTGCGTGGATATTTAACTTTAATTTTATTTATGCGAATGTACTTCTATAAACTCCATTTAAATGGAGAAACATGATGAGTGAGGATTCATACAGCTGATAACCCTGAGCTTCACACAGAGATGAGATACTAGCCAGCCACCAAGAGCAATAATTTTCAACTAATTGATTCATACTACCAGCACTTTCCTTTCTGTAACTATGTGAATTGTTTGTCAATGGAAAATGTGCCGAGTGCTTCACTGAATAATTTAGAGATAATATAGAAAGTTTTAAAGAAGTTGCAGCATGGCCATCTGGGAACAATCACTAGGTTTGTCTTTGAGATTTTGCTTTCTTTTGGTAGATTCTTCAAATTGTGTTCTGAAGCGTATAACATGATCTGCATATAATGGTCATACCTTTGCATTCTGTACCTCTCAACGATGAACTATGGTCATCTGGGAACAATCACTAAGTTGGTCTTTTATATTTTGCTTTATTTTGGTAGATTCTTCAAAATGTATTCTGAAGCGTATAACATGATCTGCATATAATGGTAATACCTTTGCATTCTGTACCTCTCAACGATGAACTATGGCCATCTCTGAACAATCACTAAGTTGGTCTTTGATATTTTGCTTTCTTTTGGTAGATTCTTCAAAATGTGTTCTGAAGCGTATAACATGATCTGCATATAATGGTAATACCTTTGCATTATGTACCTCTCAATGATGAACTTAATGTAGTTTCTCCTAGAATATTTGAGCATATGCATCACAAATATATTTACCTGCTCCGACACTTAACCATTGATGGTAGAAAAAACTTCTGAGGTACTACTTTAAGCTCCTTTATGTATCTAGCTGCTCGATATTTATGGTACAAAAGCTTGCTCTATGGTGTTAATATATATGCAAGGATTTAACTTATATGCTCCGACACTGTAAACATTATATATAGTATCAACATATTGTAACTTGTTGTAGCAAGTTAGTTGCCTAATTTTCCAAGTTACTAATCCCACTTTTATGGACGCCGCTACATGCTAACCCTTCTTTATAATATTGTCGTGGATCACAGATTGGTTGGAGATGCCTGGTTCATTAATCCTACTTCTAGTGGTTGCACCAAACCTCTTTGCCGAAACTTTCAGAGACAATTGGGTTGGCACTGTGGTGTGTCTTTTGATTGGTTGCTATCTCCTCCAAGAGCACATCAGAGCATCTGGTGGATTCAGAAATTCCTTCACACAAAGCAATGGTATATCTAATACAGTTGGTATTGTCCTTCTGTTGGTTTATCCAATCTGGTCTCTGGTACTCCACGTCGTTTGATAAACTATCGTTGCAAAGTTGAACTGTGTTTTGGTTGACGAATTTCAATGTTCAATTCTCTGAGCAGACATCTTCCTTTAGACGACGAATAAAATTTTTTATGTGGATTTGGTTTTGTTGTGTACGTGGTTTGAACATTTCTGGTTAAGTAATTGTAATTTGACATTTCAAGTAGTTATGATTGGATTTTGTGAAGTCCTTCATTTCACGCTTCAGAATATGAACTTGGTGACAATACCAGTTAAACATGGTTCTAGGCGAATGCAAAATAAGTGTTAAGGAATTACCAAGAACCCACATCGATGTAAATAAATATTAATATGAAAAGTTAATAGAACAAAGCAATAAAGGAAATGCGTTGATCTAAACATGGTTTGGTAAATGTGGTTCGTTTCTTATTATGAGAAATTAGTATCCGTACCCGCGCGTTGCGCGGAGAATAATAAATATATTTTTTTATAAAAAAATATATGTTGAAAAAGACGATAGATACAAATGAATATGGAAATGCTATTATTTTTTGGAACATATAAATGTAATGGATATATATATAATAAAGTAATAAGGAAACACAATAAAGAAAATACGGCTATTTTCTAAAGTCCAATAATGTTCTTTATAGCCTCAAAATTAACAATTATATTCTTCCATGGCGTGTGTGTTGTGGATTGTCCCTCGTAAATATGTTTTCTCAAAACCTTCACCAATTAAAAAATCGTAAAGAAGTTAGGGCCAAGCAAAGCATTAATACGAAATAAGATGAACTCACTCTATAAACATGTTATGACTAAAAGGACATATCCCAAGATGCAAAAACTTATTGTTATGTTGAAAAATCCAAATAGTCGCTCCATACCCTCGAGCAACATTTACAATAGAGTTGTCGTTGGGAGAACCATTGATAATCAAACCTACCTGTAAATGACCAAATTAAAATGAAAAATATAATCACAAATAAAACATAAGAATAAGTTTTATAAACTTATTGTATCTTTCCTATCAAAACAGAAAGTATGGCTGAATTTGTTACATAACGCATGCCTTTAACGATAGCAGATGGCTTGCCAACAAAATTAGCCACACCTTGATACTTTAGTGGTCCGCCTGTACACTATGCAAGTTCATGGAATGTAAGAGCGAATATAAAAACATTAATTGTTCCTAAACTGTTGAGAATAATATGAATGTAATATATAAACAACATTATAGTAGCTCCTGCCGCACCAATCACCAGATAAGCAGAGACGAATCCAGAATTTAAATTCTATGAGTTCAATTTTAAGATTTTTAACATTGAACCCATTATATTTTTAAAGTTATGGGTTCATATTTACTATTTTTGCAATTTTAATAAATTTTTACATACAAATTTTTACTTCGCGTCGAAAGTTATGAGTTCAGTTGAACCCGTAGCTAGTACGCTACATCCGCCTCTGCAGATAAGCCAAAGTAAGTTTACCTCCATAGTTCTCTAATTATATTATAAAAAACAATGTGAGAAATTACAACAGCGCGAACAACACTTGAATGTAATGGTGTTTCCATTACACGCCTTAAGTTCATTAGAATTAAAGACTACTAAGGTTTAGAGCCAAAGGAATAAAGCACATTAGTTTGACTTTGTTGACCAGTAAACCCTCTGATTCAGTGGAGATTAAACAATACACTAATGAGAATGTACCGGACTATCAATAAGAAGACAAAATTATATTTCAGAGGTAATAGCTTATTAGTCTACATTATTTTTTGTTACACATAAAAGAGGTAGCAATAAGAAGCAAAAATTGGCAGCCTACATTAACTTTGTATTAATCAAACAAACACAAGGATGATAGCCATACTTGACCCGACTACTTGTGCATCTAACTAAGTACTTATGCAGGGACGAAATACTTCTCCGCCCCGACAGTGCATCTGAAGCATTTTCATTCTGTAATTTACCAACTATATAAGTAACCTCATATTTTAATAGAGTAGTGTTCGAACCTACATATTGAACAACATAGCATTCATACATACCCTCTTCTTAGCTCAAAAAAACTTTTGTCAGGTCCTTTATAGAGTAATAAGAAGCAAGAGCAGTTAGAGCTACGGACATGAAAAGTGACGACACCATTGTTGAGGAACCGATATCAGTTCCTACATTGTATTCATTCATTCGACCTAGAATTTGTTGACATGTCCGATGGAACTATTGAGCTGAATTTGAAGCCAAACTTCTTTGTATAAGTAAAATATTATTTTATAAAGTAATTACACCAAGAGTGAGAAGAATAATAAGAATAAAAAGGATAAGTGACGCACTTACATTCCGTATGCCATTAAGTCTTCCCATCTGTAAGATAAAAAATCATATTAATATTTTTTTAGTACACATAACAAAATTATCATGTTGACAAACCTGGACTTAAACTCAATAGATTGCAGCAGAGTAGGATTTATCCATAATTTTGAAGCATACCAACAACTGTGCGTACGGAGTAATCACATGTGTACAAAATGGATTATAAATTTAAATATAAAAGAAATATTCAAAACTAACTTTCACATATTAGTAACTATGGGTCCTACTGCTGATGCCTTATTAGCGGATCTACTCCTCTTGTCATACGTCTTCAAAGGAGATATTTTTGCATTGCAAGCATTACCATCTTCTAACACAGACGATCCACTTTCTGATACGTTTTTCTCGATGGGAGTTTGTAAAACACACTTGATCTGACTTTCGGCCATAAGATCCTACAAAAATAGCAAAAAATTAATAGCAGTTGGAGAGCATTACTACCATTGATTGCATAATTTTGACTAATAATTTTTTACTAAGTAATGTTGATTGGAGGGCGAATATAAGGTTCCTGAACTGGATACCAGATGCACCGAAAATGCCTGAACCTGAGCTTATTGACCATCTTCTAAAGGACTCTGCTGTTTATTTGCGGATATACTTGCTAGGGTATGTCTTTCTAATTATTGATATCACTTTTGGAGTCATAAAGCAATTTGTCTTGCTTTATCATATCTGTGCCATTGCTTAATAGCCACGCCGTCAATCAAGATAAATAGATGAGTCACTTTCTTAAAGTAATATCTTTTTCATCTTCTTAAAATAAAGGAAAAAAACATTCATCTTATGAGTGTAAAAGTATTTATACTTAAATTTTGTATTCACAGGTTTGTGAGTAAGAATGTTTACATGACAGTGTCGCCGAATAAACTGTGGCCGTATTCCCTTAGAAGATCATCATCATGTAATCTTAAGAACATTGTAGACTTCGACCCGTGACTCAATATTCTCTTGCTTAATTAACAATAACCTAGAACATGAATTTTTCAGCATCCGTAATTGAAGTCTACACCAAATTTCATAGGTTAGCAATATTATACTAATTGACAACTAAATTAAGTTTACTATTATACCTCAACTAATCCTTCCTTAAGTTGATTTGCGGACTTCCCTATAAGCTGCATAACATCGCGATTCCAAAGCAATAATGAGATAAAAGTGGTTCCATTCATAACACGAACTTGAAACCTATACATGCAACTCAATTTTGATTAACTTTATGCATATTATATATATATAGTAACAGAACATTCTTCTTCATTGCATTTTTTACAAAAGTATTTATTTCCAATTTTATCAACCTTTTTAGTACACTTGTTGCATGTCAAGTATGACCATCCCCGGTCAAGTTCCAAATTCACCAATTTTTCCGTAATCCAATAGCTACATTCCTATTTAACATAAAGAAAAAATTATTGTAAATGCAAAATAGAAAACATAAGGTAAATTTAATTTTAATAGTAAATTAAACTCACTTATGTGCACTGAACTAAATCCCTAATAATTTTAAACAATACAATTCCTTTGTCATTGTAAATACAAAACAGAAAACATAAGGTAAATATAATTTTAACACTAAATTAAACTCACAAGGACGCAAGTTAAAGATGTTCATATGAAATGAATGATAAGTTGCTTCCTCAACAATATCTTTTGTGTAAATGTCAGCCTCAGGTTATGTGTCGTAGTACTCAACTTCAAATTATTTGGTCTAACAACATAGTAGTTCAACGATATAAGCGAATTCCTGTTTCTTGTTCCTAAAAAACTTAACAACATACTTTCCGATCGAAGCATGTATACGATCACCCGACAAAATCAGATTCCTTATTAGTTGTCACGACCCAAAATCCCACCATAAGCGTCGTGATGGCACCTAGTCTCTAAGACTAGGTAAGCCGATTACATTTACCTTTTGAAGCCATTTTATTTTATAAACCAACAACGAAAATAATCACAATATACAACCTCCCAAGACTGGTAGTACTGAGTCACGAACTCTAACTGAATACATGGAATAATCACGAAGACTAAATATACAATACTGTTTGATTACAAATTAACATTACAATGAAATGGAAAGACTCCAAGGGACTGCGACGGCCAAGCAGCTCTACCTTGAATCTTTATGACCACGCTTTAACTTTGCTCAAGTCCGATACCTCCAATACCTGGCTCTGCACAAAATTTGCAGAAGTGTAGAGTGAGCACACCATAGCGGTGCCCAGAAAGTATCAAGACTAACCTCAATGGAGTAAAGATGAAGTACAATCAAAACACTCACTAGTCTAATAACCTGTGCAATATAATATACAAAATACTAGGAAACAATAACAATAAGGGCAGAATAAAATAACCAGTGATATGCACAACAGACAACAAGAATACCATTAATATCCCTCAACAATTAATAAATACAATTACACCCAATTAAATCAAGTCCTTCAAAAAAATGTCTTTCACATATAATTCCTTCATATAATTCTTTTTGAATAAAAATCCTTCCAAATAAATATTTTGAATATAATTCTTTCAATTAAAAAATCACCATGTGACACCTCATTTCATAATCATAAGATAATATGGGTCTCAGCCCATTTTCATATTTTTACGGCACCTTGTGCCCATAATTAAATTATCATGTTTTTCCGGCACCTCGTGCTCTCAATTCATATCTCAACTGCACGAACAACTCACGTGCCAAATATTCTCAATCTATATAAGATCCACATGATCAATCTATTTCCACTAAAGTGAGTTTAAAATTTTTAAATCAAGTAAGAAATCAACAAAGAATTGAATTTATTTTTAGAATTTATTTGGGTGAAGAAAGTAACATTTCACTTAAATTAAGGCATCAGATAAACTACTGGTTTGGTTATACAACTATTTAATTTAAACTAAAATAATAATTTCTTTTTATTTAAATCAACTCAATCATCGAAAATCAGTAAGAAAACCCAGAAATATACTTCTTCAGAATCACGTGCTAAAAAGCCAAAGCCAACACAATATAACTAGGAACACAAAACACATTATAATAAAGTCAACTAGTACATCACGGAAGAAGACAAGAATTTACATATTCAATGAAACAAAATCACCAAGGTAGGAACATAAATAAAGAAATATCAACATGGCACTCCCGAGGTACCGCCCCGTAGTCCCAAATCATAAATAAATTCACAATATCTCATTTTCTTATATCACCGCGGGAGCCTTCACATTTAATTTTTAAAGAAATTATTTTTTTCCGAAATGGCATTCCACGTTTTAGTCATCCTTATCACACCGCATGACTTCTAGTAGTTCCCCTATTAGCCACGCATTTCAAGCCACCCTTATCCCACCGCATGCGTTTCAACACCCTGACCTTATATTACCGCATAACTTCTAGTAGTTTCCCTACTAGCCATGCGTTTCAAGCCACCCTTATCTCACCGCATGTGTATCAATATCACAATATTTCACAAATCGCACCTCAAGTGCCCAAATATCACAGCATAATATAATTTGCACATCAAGTGCCCAAATATTACAACATATCACAAATTACATATCAAGCGCTCAAATATTACAACATATCATAAATTGCACATCAAGTGCTCAATTATTACAACATATCATAAATTGCACATCAAGTGCTCAAATATTACAACTTGCCACAGAAATCAATAGCACATTATTTTTCCACAATAAGGAGCCATGACTCAATCATAATGTGCACAACATCTTAACAAAATGTTCGGGAGTGAACAACTCAACCGAATAATATTTCACAATTTGGCACTTTGCCTCAATATGATTCACGGCCTTTATAATTCAAAACCAAATTTTCCACAACGTGAACTGAAAAGTAATTCATCTTATTAACTAAATTTTTCATTTTAATTATTTGTAGGTAAAATCAATAATGAAAGTATTTTCCATAATAAAATGGCAACTCAAACAAACACAGAGTTCACATAAAAGTCAAGTGACAATCACATCGATTTATCCTATAAAAACAACCTCAGCAAACAAATAATGAGACATGACAAATAAAGGATTTAATAATTTACAATAATTTTTCAACTTAATACTTAAGGGCGTCTACGAATTTCAACCGATATAATTTGCACATATAAACCAAGTACGTACTCGTCACCTCGCGTACATGGTTTTCAATTACACAATTTTCACATGAGACTCAATGCCTAAGGGATAATTCTCCCACCCGAGG
The DNA here is from genome assembly GCA_000715115.1 of Nicotiana otophora. Taxonomy (NCBI): domain Eukaryota; kingdom Viridiplantae; phylum Streptophyta; class Magnoliopsida; order Solanales; family Solanaceae; genus Nicotiana; species Nicotiana otophora. Next base: position 58,590 of record AWOL01S0004926.1, on the reverse strand, counting down.
TTAGGCAAGATACTTACTTTTTGAAATTATGCCAATATTCCATAATCGCCTTCTTGCTTGAATTTGACCTCCAAACACCTTGAATCTAGCCACAAATAATTCGATTCAGTCAATAAAATTTATTGAAATTAATTCCATAAGAAAATACTAATTTTCCAATAAAAAATCCGAATTAGCTCAAAAATCGACCGTGGGGCCCACATCCCGGAACCAGACAAAAGTTATAAAATCCGAAAGCCCATTCAACCACGAATCTAACCATACTAATTTTACCAAAATCCGACCTCAACTCGACCTCCAAATCTTCAAATCTTATTTTCAAATCCCTAACTTCAAACCCCCGATTTACACCTCAAAAATATGTAATCTAGTCGGATTAGTCGATGATAATTTAATATTATAGAGTAGAAATGATTACAAGTAACTTACCTCAAGTTTCTCTTGAATTCTCTCTCAAAATCACCCCAAAAACCGTGTTTGAAGGCCCAAAAATGGCAAAACTCGGAACCCCTCTGTTTTAAACATTTTGTCCAGGATTTTTGCACCCACGGTGATTTCTTCGCACCTGTGGTATTCGCATCCACAGTGATTTCTTCTCACCTGCGGTCTTCGCACCCGCGATGATAGTTTTCGCACCTGCGGGCTTCGCACCGCGATGATAGTTTTCGCACCTGCTGTCTTCGCACCCGCGGTGATGTTTTCGCACCCGCGGTGATTTTTTCCGCACCCGCGGTGCCTGGACAGCCCATGTATTTTCGCTTCTGCGAATTATTCCTCGCATCCGCGAGATCGCACATGCGGCCCTTTTTCGTGCAGGTGCGATCACACTAGCAGCCCAACTGCTTCAGCTCCTCCTCCAAATTCAAATTCGATCTGTTAAGCATCCGAAACTCACCCGAGACCCCCGGGACCCGTCTGAATATATCAACAAGTTCTATAACATAACATGGACCTACTCGAGGCCTCAAATCATATCAAACAACATCAAAATGAGGAATCGCACCTCAAATCAAAATCTATGAACTTTGAACTTTCAAATTCTATATCTTGTGCCGAAACATATCAAATCAATCCGGAATGACTTCAAATTTTGCACACAAGTCATAAATGACATAACGAAGCTATTCAAATTTTCAAAATAATATTTTGACCCCGATATCAAAAAGTCAACCCCTGGTCAAACTTCCCAAAATTTAATTTTTTCGCCATTTCAAGCTTACTTCCACTACGGACCTTCAAATAATTTTTCGGATACACTCCTAAGTCTAAAATTATCATACGGAGCTATTGATATCATTAAAATTCTATTTCGGAGTCGTTTACTCAAAAGTCAACTCTCCAGTCACCTCTTTCCATTTAAGTTTCTAAATAAGGATTGCTCATTTAATTTAATTCTAAAGCTTCAGTAAATTAAACTCGACCATATACGCGGGTCATAATACATATTGTGAAGCTGCTCAAGACCTTAAGTCACTGAACGGAACGTAAATTCTTAAAACGACAAGTCGGGTCATTACATTAGTGTAGAATTATGAGGCAAACATTAAGAGACAAAAAGATGAATACTTGTACTACACATATTTCATATATAGGCGTAGTTTCTGTATGTTCATCCGATGATAGTCTAAGCAAGGCAACGAATATGTAATATCTGGCAAAATTTTATATTTTGAAAAAAATAGGCGTTTCCTCAACATTTGAAGTAAAAAAACAGAATGCTAGAGTTGCTTCCATATCAGTTAAACAACTCTTTATATGGAAGTGGAATTATTAGAGCAAATTCTTAGACAGTTGAGTAATCCGGAAGAAAGAATTTTCATATAGAATGCAAGTACTTTACGAATACGGGAAAAAGAAATACTTCAGAGAAGAAGAACTTTAAAACTATGAGAAAGTTGAATATGTTACCTTCGAATCCTGTAAAACCAATTCAATTGAATACGGAATTTTCGGCTTAAATCGATCCAGGATTACCCGCATTTGAACGACTCTAACTTTGAGATTCCATTGCATCGAGTTGCCAAAAATTTGTTTGATATCATGAAGTTGTGTAGCCATAGTTGCAAAGCAATTTTAATCAGACTGGTATACTGAGTAGATAAAATAGAAAGTTGAAAAGGATATGAAAATATAAAGCGCATAAATGTGTAGATAAAATAGGGATTTTTGGTTGGAAGCCCACGTTTGGGAGCACGATCAGTCGCAAGATAAATCCGACGGTTTTTCTCCTTTTTTTTCTCACTTTTATTAATAAAAAAACAATTGCAAATTTGAGTGGGTAGTTGTTGATTAAAACACAACCAAATAAGGAAGTGAGAGGATTTTATTTTTTAACAGCCAACCAAAAAAGGGGGAGTAATTCTGTTTTTCTTTTGGTAAATAAAAAAATTTATTACCAATTGGTCATTATGTACGTAAGGATAAAAATTCAGTAGACTGTTGAACATATTGTTTCAACAGCCGACGCTAAGCAAAACATCTACTACGAACTTCTACTACTATCGTAGTCCTAAGGATAAAAGTTTAATATTTTCAATTTCCGAGCAAGCCTTGGCTTCATTGATCCCCTACAACAAACTTCTTGAATTATTTGCTTTATAATAAAATCTTGTGCTAAATATTTATCTTGAAACACCCATTAATTTCTTTCCCTCCAAACATAGTATATACTTGCTGCAAGTGTTATCCTATAAACTTCTGCTTTAGAGATTCTCCCATTTGCATGTTCTTCTGCCCACTTTAATTCCTCCAAACAATCCATGGCTTTCCTGTTTACTCCTTGCAAGAATAAGATTTTATTCCAGATATAAGAAGCATAGTCACATTGAAAAAATAAGTGTGAAATATTCTCGATCCCACTATTACAGAGAGGGCAAGATTGTGCTATATCTATTCCCCAATGAAGTAATCTGTCTCTGGTAAGTATTCTCCCACGTGCCACCAACCTCAATATGAATACCCATTTAGGAGTTCCTAGATTATTGTATACTAGCTTCCTCCAAGAAACCTTAGGAAATTCTCCCCTCAGTTTAGTGTACAACTGTTTTATAGAGAAGATTGTCAAGGTCTCAAATTCAGTTGTACCTATTCCTATTTGTTTAACATAGCTTATGGCCTTTAGTATTTTTTGAACTACCCATGATGCTTGTCTTGGTGTTATATTCCACACATGTCTGTCCTTTATATAGTAACTGTGAAGTAATCTGTCTCTGGTAAGTATTCTCCCACGTTCCACTAACCTCAATATGAATACCCATTTAGGAGTTCCTAGATTATTGTATACTAGCTTCCTCCAAGAAACCTTAGGAAATTCTCCCCTCAGTTTAGTGTACAACTGTTTTATAGAGAAGATTGTCAAGGTCTCAAATTCAGTTGTACCTATTCCTATTTGTTTAACATAGCTTATGGCCTTTAGTATTTTTTGAACTACCCATGATGCTTGTCTTGGTGTTATATTCCACACATGTCTGTCCTTTATATAGTAACTGTGAAGTAATCTGTCTCTGGTAAGTATTCTCCCACGTTCCACTAACCTCAATATGAATACCCATTTAGGAGTTCCTAGATTATTGCATACTAGCTTCCTCCAAGAAACCTTAGAAAATTCTCCCCTCAGTTTAGTGTACAACTGTTTTATAGAGAAGATTGTCAAGGACTCAAATTCAGTTGCACCCATTCCTATTTGTTTAACATAGCTTATGGCCTTTAGTATTTTTTGAACTACCCATGATGCTTGTCTTGGTGTTATATTACATACATGTCTGTCCTTTAAATAGTAACTGTGAATCCATTTTACCCACAAGCTATCCTTTTTAGTGCATAATCTCCATAAAAGCTTGCATATTGTAACTTTATTCAAATAAGCAACATCTAAAACATTTATCCCTCCAGCAACTTGTGGGTAGCAAACTCTATCCCATGCTAGCAATGCCTTTTTTGATGCCTCCACCCCACCTGACCACAAGAATTTTCTACAAGTTGCTTCAATAACTTTGACAATCTTTGTAGGCAACACAATTTACCTGTGACCAAAATACTTGAATGAAAAACAACACATTTTTTATCACTTGAACTCTCCCTGCATAGGATAATAATTTTGATAAACGATGGATCCTTCCTATTATTGTTTCTAACAGTGGTTGGCACTGGATCACTGAGAGTCGTTTAGTGCTTAGAGGCACCCCCAAATATCTAATTGGCAATTCACCTTTTGCAAAATCAGTTACCTCTATAATCTGTTGTTGCGCTGCCTGACCCACACCTCCAAAATATATAGAACTTTTTTCTCTATTGACAATAAGTCTTGAAGCTAAGGAAAACTCCTGGAAGCATTCAAATAGCATATGAACATACTTTACATCACCTCTGGAGAAAAGAAGCAAATCATCTTCAAATCCTAGTTGAATAATTTTTATTTTATCACATTTTGGGTGGTAATTAAAATCAGGTTCATGTCCCAGTCTCTTCAAAATTCTACTAAAGTATTCCATCACTAATACAAACAAGAACGGAGATAATGGGTCCCCGTATCTTAATCCTTTCTTTGCACCCAAAGCCTATGCTGGTTGTCCATTGATTTGAATAGAATATGATAGTTTTTTGGCAGACAATGATCTAGTGAGTGAAATGAGAAGGAAAGTTTAGTCCATTCATAACCTGCTTTAGGAATACCCATTCTACCGAATCATATGCCTTTTGCATGTCTACTTTCAACATACATCTTGTAGAAATACCTTTTAAATTTTAATAGGCAAGTGTAATAATAAATAATAATAAATAAATGAATAGAATAACTGCAAAAACTCAATCGTGGGAGGATTGAAAGTTTTTGAAATTTGATAAATTTAAGTTTATTTTCCTGATTTGTATTTTGAATTTGAAATTCTAACTATCTTAGAGATTTGTCCTAATTTTTGACACGCGTTGAATTGTGGGTATTCCACTTGATAGCCTATCATATTTTTAATTTTGTTATTCTATATAGATAGATAATAAAAAAATAATTGCAAATTTGAGTGGATAGTTGTTGATTAAAAAACAACCAACTAAGAAAGTGTGAGGAATGTTTTCTTTATGGCAAATGGCCAAATATATCTCTCTACTATCGGAAATAGTCTAAGACAGGGGCGGACCCACGTGTAAGGTTCTGGGTGCTGCAGCACCCACTGACTCCGACGGGGACTCGGTATATTAATAGAAAAATTTTATGAAAACTGATATATTTTATTAGCAAGCACCCATTAATCAAAAAGTCCAATGGGTGCTTTGGTTTGGAGGATGAAGTTTAGGTGCCTGGACACGTAATGATGCAAGATCGATTCTTGCTTGCAACGTTTTTTATTTTCCAAAAAAATAACACTTTTCCTTATTTAATAAATCGTTAACTTTCTTGTTTTCTAATCCTTTTCCATGTCGATTTATTACTTACCTTCTTTTACTTTTTTCCTCCTTTTTCTATTTCCTCTTATTTACTAATTAGAAGAGGAAAAGGAGAAAAAGAATCCTCCACTAGTTAAAAGTTAAAACATTGGTAGGCTTTCAAAAGACACCAAACGAAAATACTAAAACAGAATCCTTCTCGACTTCTCCAGTTCTCCTTGTTGGTTTCACAGGCTACACAGTGAATAACAAGTTTTTTTGGCCCCCCATCTCAAAATTAAAATACAAGGAACAAGGTAATAAGATTTGGTATTTGATTTAAGCTACTTAGCTAGAGATTTTGGGTATAAATTATAATATTTTATCGAAGATATTGGGTTTTACAAATTACAATTCTTATTACCTATGCTTTGTAAAGTAGATTCAGTATTTTTTTTGTAATTATTTTGTGGCAAATAAACAATAGTTATGCGTACTTGTCAAAAACTGAAAAATTAATTTATCTTTATTTCTGACTTAATTTCGAAACTGTTTTTTTTTTTTTTGGATAAATGTAGGTTATTAGTATCAGTTTGTGTGATTGATGAATTTATCCTCATTGGCTCATTGCTTCGAAAATTTATAAGTTTTCATCTTATCTTCCGAAAGAATAAATATTTCTGATATTTTTAGTTATAAAGAAGTGTGATCAATTTTTCGGTGCAGTGTGGTTAAATATGTTGTTATTGCTTTATTATTTGTATTGTTATAGAGGGGCATGAGTTCCCCAATAGGATTTAGTTGAATTATTTGAATTGAATTTTAGGTAAAATTGAATAAAATTGAATCTTATTTTGCAGGAATATTTCACCAATCTTTATGAATCCAGATTGATAGATTTGTCATAAGAACGAATGTTGGGCAACCAAGTTCTGGTTCTACTAATCCATCTATTGCTTCATCCATAGCTCCAGAAATTCAGAGGGACAAATTTCTTTCTGATCTTGATTTAGAATCTCTCAACGCTGATCCGGGAGATAGAAAGCCTATTACAGAATACAACCCTAATATACTTGATGAAGTTAGAAGACATTATATTCAAAAAAAGCCTTGCCAACTTGTGAATCATGATTTTTCTAAAATTAAGTTTGGGAAGACAATGCGTCAGTTTTGTCCTGGTTGGTTTAAGGGTCAACATTCTAAGTGGTTGGAATACAGTATATCAAACGATGCTGCATATTGTTTGTGTTGCTATTTATTTAAAAATGAACATGAAAGTCATGGAAATACGGGAGATGCTTTTACAAAAAATGGCTTTAAAGCTTGGAACAAGGCTATTGGAAGATTTAAAGCTCATGTTGGAGAAGTAAATAGCATACAGAACAAATGTTTCAACAAGATGCTTGATTTAATGAATCAATCACAATCAATTCGCACTTCTTTTGACAAACAATCTGAGAAAGAAAAAAGTGAGTCTCGACGTCGCTTGAGTGCTTCAATCGATGTGGCAAGATTTATTTTGAGATTAGGTTTGCCATTTCGTGGGCATGATGAGAGTCAATCTTCTACAAATAGAGGTATCTTTCTTGAGCTTTTGCAATGGTATGTAGATATTGATCGGAATATTGGAAGCATTATATTAGAAAATGCTCCAAGAAATGAAATGATGTGTTCTCCAAGTATTCAAAAAGATATTGTTGATGCTTATGCTAAAGAAACAATCACAGCTATCATTGAAGACCTGGATGGGAATTTTTTCGGGATACTAGTTGATGAATCAAAAGACATATCACACAAAGAGCAAATGACACTTGTTTTGAGATATGTTAACAAAGAAGGCGAAGTCATAGAGAGATTTGTTGGTATTGTTCATGCTAGTAATACATCGGCTATGCCATTGAAAAAGGCAATCTGCTCTTTTCTTTCTGATCACTCATTAAGTCCAACGCAAATACGTGGACAAGGTTATGATGGGGCTAGTAGCATGCATGAAGAGCTAAATGGTGTTAAGACTTTGATTTTGAATGAGTCTCCATCAACAGATTGCATTCATTATTTCGCTCACCAATTGCAATTAACACTTGTGGCTCTTGTAAAGAAGCATTCAAATGTAGATGACTTTTTTTGTATAGTTACTAATGTCTTAAATATTGTTGGAGCATCTTTTAAGCGCAGGGATTTGATTCGAGAACATCAAGCTGAAAAATTAGAGGAGTTGCTCAAATCAGGTGAAGTGCATACTGGACGAGGATTAAATCAAGAACGTGGGCTTCAACGACTAGGTGATACTCGTTGGGGTTCTCATTATAAAACGTTGGATAACCTTATTGTCCTATTTCCATCGATTATTCATGTTCTTGAATTTACTGCACGTGAGTGTCCAAACTATGCCGACAGAATTGTTACTGAAAGTTTTATGGGTAAGATTAAGGAATTTGATTTTGCTTTTATGTTGCACTTGATGTTAAAAAATTTAACAATGACAAATGAGTTGAACTGTGTATTACAAAGGATGGATCAAGATATTGTCAATGCTATGGTACTCCTTGCTCTTACAAAGCAACGATTACAAATGATGAGGAATAGTGAATATTGATTTTTAATGGAAGATGTTTCTTCTTCCTGTAATAAACATGATATAATAATTCCAAAGATGGACGTTCGCTACTTTTCTGGGAAGTCGAAGCGTAGAGCTCTTGATGTTACATATTCTCATCATTTGCGTGTCAATATTTTTTATGTTGTTATAGATTTGCATTTTCAAGAGCTTAACCGTCGCTTTGATGCTGTGAGTACTGACTTACTCCTCGGTATAGCTAGCTTAAATCTAGTTAATTTATTTGGTAATTTTGATAAGAACAGGATAATGAGATTGGCTGAATATTATCCGAATGAGTTTGATAGCATCAAGCTTCGAGATCCCAGTTGTCAGTTTGATAGTTTTATAGTTTATGCCCGTGGTGTTGACAAGAGGTTCTTTGGCATGAAGGGAATTAGTGATCTTGCTAAAGTGTTGGTTAAGTCAGATCTGCATCAAACTTGGCCACTTATTTATTTGCTTATCAAATTGACTCTCATTCTTCCTGTTGCTACAACTTCTGTGGAACGAGCTTTCTCATCCATGAACTACATCAAAAGTGAACTTCGTAACAACATCGGTGATGAATTTTTAGATAGTTGTTTAGAGCGTAAGATATTTTCAAGTGTCAGCAATGATGCTATTATTCATCGTTTTCAACATATGAAAAGTCATCGAGCACAGTTATGAGATATGACTAGAAGTCCTTTTCTTGTAATGATAACATTATTATCGTGACTCGTGGCTAGAAGTCATTTTTGGTAATGACAATAGTTATCGTATTTTTCTCATTAGTTTTTTTCATCGCCTCGTTCGAATAATTTGCGCTTATATTATGTGATTGATAGCACCTTTATATTAAAAGAAAGTGAGCACCCATGATCTTAAAATTCTGGATCCGTCACTGGTCTAAGAATATCCCTTGTTATACTATTGGGCTATCTATACCCCCGCAGTCATACCTTGGGTTCAAATATACCCCTTGTTAAACGGAGGGACATATGACATTGTCATGTTGGACAATTCTAAATATCTTCTAATTAATTAAAAAGGTCCATTACCCATACCCGAAAAGCAATTTTCTAAAATATGTTTTTTTGTAAAAACTGAAAAAATTGTTTTTTTTTTACTAAAAACTGAAAAAACGAAAAATATTTTCTAAAATAATATTTTTGTAAAAATTGAAAAAAAATTTAAAAGCAATTTTCTAAGGCAATTTAAAACTGAAAAAAACTGAAAATTTTAAAACTAAAAACTGAAAAGAAAAAACAATTCCAGTTTTTACAAAACAACTACTTAAAAAAAACTAAACAATATTTTCTAAAACAATGTTTTTGTAAAGACCGAAGAAAAAAAATGAAAAGCAATTTTTTAAAGCAATATTTTTGTAAAAACTGAAAAAAAATATATATATTTTTTCAGTTTTTAGTTAAAAATATTTTATTTTTTCCAATTCTAAATTGCTTTAGAAATTGCTTTTCAGTTTTTTTTTTCAAGTTTTTACAAAAATATTATTTTAGAAAATATTTTTTAGTTTTTTTAAAAGCAGTTTTTCTTGTAAAAACTGGAAAAAAAATATTTTCGTTTTTGTTCAGCTTTTAGAAAAAAAAATCAGTTTTTTCCAGCTTTTACAAAAAAAATTGCTTTAGAAAATTGCTTTCGGGTATAAGTAATGAGTCTTTTTAATTAATTAGGAGATATTTAGAATTGGCCAACAGGACGATGACACGTGTCCTTCCGTTTAAATGAGGGGTATATTTGAACCCAAAGTATGATTGTAGGGGTATAAATAACCCAATAGTATAACGAGGGGTATTTTTAAATCATTTTTGAAAGTAGATGGGTATATTTGGCCCTTTGCCCTTTTTTTTATAACAGCCAACTAAAAAAGGGGGATGAATTTTGTTTTCAATAGGCAAGTGTAATAATAAATAAATAAATAGAATAACGGCAAAAACTCAATCGTGGGAGGATTGAAAGTTTTTGAAATTTGATAAATTTAAGTTTATTTTTCTGATTTGTAGTTTGAATTTGAAACTCCAACATCTTGAAGAGTTGTCCTAATTTTTGACATGTGTTGAATTGTGGGTATTTCACTCGGCAGCTTATCATAGTTTTACTTTTGTTATTCTATATAGATAGATTTTTAGTACAAAGACTTTTACACATAGATGTATACCTATTTCAAGTATAAAGTTGTACATAGATTTTCGCAGAATCATAATTTTTATACGGACAATCAAATGGTATACGAGTAATGTGGAGTTATATTTCTTATTCCTTCAACCAGAAATTTCATTAGATGTTTGGAATATCTTCTTAATTTCTCCAATAAAACCACACTCAACTGCTTAGATAAGTTCTTCACAATTAGTGTATCTTAACCAGTCATTTACTTCATTTTAAGTGAAATTTGTATTTTTTTTTCTGTTCCTGTTAAATCTACAACGAGTTTGTCAAATATTTGACGAAAACCAAAAGTGTTTATTTTTACAAAATTAAAAGATCAAAATTGCTCAAGATATATTGCAAGGACTATTTTAGACCTATTTCAAAACACAAGCAATCAATTTTGTAATTTTCTCGTAATGGGGTCATAGAGTAGTGAGATGTTTTAGTATGTGGGCTAACATTGGGGTAAGATAAAAACAATTTCACAAGTATACTAACTGACTCCGAAAATTCCTTTACTTTTGCTCCGTCTTCCTGAGCTAAAACCCTAACCCTAATACCCTTTGCAGAAGTGCGATACCTTGTTCAGTCGATATGTCGGGACGAGGAGAAGAGAGCGATTCCGATGCTCCCGAAGAACTCACTACCTTACAGGTTCGTTTTATTGTGTTTTTTCTGATCAAATTACTTTTTTTTGGTGCGATATCAGATGTAGTGGTAGTTGAGCTAATTGGTTTTGATTGCAGGGAATTGAAAAAGATGAGGAGATTAGAAAAGTTGAACGAGAAAATAAGGCTAGGTATGCTCTTTTATTAATTAGATTTTCCCCTACCAAGGTTAGTGGAATTGTTGGCGAACTCTTATAACTTCAATTTTCAGATAGAAAATCTTCTTGACTGCTGAATTTATTGGCCATTATTCATTAGGGCTGATTTTTTGTTATAGTGTCGACCAATATGGTGAGGAGAAAGTTGAATTCTTTCCAAGTTATTGAGGAAGCTGTTTACTACCTCTTAAGACTTGAATTAGAGAAACTTGTATTTCTGTTGAAAACTGTTGTAACAAGAAGAAAAGGAGAAAGTTTAAGTTTTTGGTAAATTGAGAAGTAACAACAACAACATACTGAGTATAATCCTACAAGTAGGGTCTGGGGAGGGTAGTGTGTACGCATACCTTACTCCTACCTGGCGAGGTAGAGAGGTGGTTTCCGAGGGACCCTCGGCTCAAGAAAAGGTGAAAATTGAGAAAGTTTAAGTTTTTGGTAAATTGAGAAGTAAACAAGTATTATATCCCTGTGTTGCTCCATGCTTGATATTCAGTTGTTTTTTTGGGTCTAGAAATGTGTTGTATTTCCCTACTGGTTTTGCTTTGATGGTTTTGGAGATTGTAAGGTAGTATTATGGCCAGTGGCGGATGCAGGATTTTTGCTAAGGGGGTTCAAAAAAGAAAAAAGTTAAAAACAATTGTAGTTAGTGAGAATTGAACCAATGACCTTACGAAGGTTTTGAACCCCCTTGACCATTAAGCTATGCTTTTGGGCTGTATCAAGGGGATTCAAAACATAATATATAGAGGTAAAAAATAGATTTTACCTTTTCGGCGAAGGGGGTTGGCCCCCCTTCCGCCCCCTAAATCTGCCCCTGATTATGCCCCCCCCTTCTTTCGGTCCAGTATTAAGGGCACAACGCATGACATGTGAGTTAGGTGCACGTTCGAGGTTCAAACTCCGTCGTAGACAAAAGCATGCACGTCTGAGGTTCGAACTCTGCCGTAGACAAAAGCATAGTAATTGGTGTTTAAGTGGACAAGGATAGAAGGGTGGGCCTATTATCCATCGTTTCAAACCGTGAGCCACTCGTCTTGGGGATTTCTAGGTTCTCAAAAAAATAGTAAGATTTAAAGTTAGTATTAGCTTCAAGGAAATATGAAAGTTCTTCTATTTGCCATTCCTTGCATATCTATAGTGTCAATGGCACCTCACTTGTGCTTATGGTCCTTTGAGACTGTTATATCATAACATTGAGGATGACCCATTATTTAAGTCCTGAAAACTAGTAAAATTTGCTTGTAAGTTTTCTTCATATGGTGGGTGTTCGTGGGAAATTCCATATGTTCAATTTGATATTCTTGCCTTGGAATTATAGCCTTTAATTGCAAAACATGAGCAACTGATGGTCTTTGATTCTTTTGCTATGAAATGACTGCTCTGTTGTAGAGTTGTTCGAGAAGGTAAGGAACGTCGTAGACAATGGGCTCAAAAGTTAACTCCACGACCTACGCGAAATGATGAAAGCATTGAAGACATAAAAGAACCTGAGAATGCCGAGGAGTCAAAGGACAATGGAGGAATGCTTCCTGATGAGATTGTGAAAATCCTTGCAGCTCGTGAGAAGTTAGTTGCATTTCTTAGTGTATCCTTAGCTTCTATATTCTTCACATACTTCTCAGTTCTTGAAAAAGGTTACTCACTTGTTATGCAGGAAAATCTTCTCGTCAGACTCAGAAGAAGAAGATCATGAGAAGAAGCCTACCTCTAAAAAGAAAAGATCCAAGAGCTCTGGGTGAGCATCATGCACTTCTCTTATGCTTTAATTAATATAATTTTGATAACCTATTTTTAATTACTCGCTGTATTCTTGTGGTTTGGTCAGGTCTGGACCAGTTATCTTGAAGGATCTACCACCTCCTCCGTGCTTAGAGAGCTCACTGGAATTCTTAAAGAAACGCAAGATGCAGGTGTCAAGATCATCAGCTGTTTTGAACAATTCCAATCAAGCATTACGGCTTCTATCCACATCTGGGTTGCTACGAAACAAATGATGGCCGATGATTCTGAAGATTTTTAGCTCAGGCTTATGCTAATGCTGTATCGCTTGCTGTGATGAGAAATATGCTCTGGTAAAGGTATTAAACAGCCAACGCCTTCCAGACATGGGATGGGTAAACCAAAAAGAAAGAAGTCAAAAGATGTGTAACAAATTTCTATGGTATATTGTGGTGGAACTGTTCAACTGTCTAACTGCAACACTCTCATCCCAATCAAGTTTTGAATCATTAAGTAGTGAACCAAGATTCTGAATTGCTTAAACAAGAAAAAGATGCTGTTTTGCTTAAGAAATGTTGTCAGGTTAGAATTTAGAAACTACAGTTGCATTGAATGGATCCATTGAAGGGAAGAACAGAAAACTCTGCTCTAGACTAATTTTATTGTATGCATGGTTGACGATGTACTCAAACAAGTGGATATCAACCACCATTGTTAATGGCATCTTTATACTTTGTATATAAAGCTATTATATAAGCTTGCTAAGGTTTGAAGTATGACGACCCATAATTCGATCTTACTTTCAAATATTCTACACGGTAGAGTGGTCCTAGAATGATCAAGTTAAAATGACATTCCTCTGAAGCGTAGTCCCAAGTTGCGATAAGTTCGAGTCGCCAGAGGCCCAGAGCAGAGAAAAGTGTTTAAGTTATATTTGTGTTGAATTATGTGCCTCTAATTCAATGTAGTATCAAAGTAGAGGTCTTGAATTATAGTCTACACCATGAAAAGATTTCAATGTGCTTGGCACGAAAAAAGAACTTGACTCGCTTGTATAGAGCGTGTTATGAGAGGGTACACAATTTAACATGGTGGTGGGGAGAAATTGTCGCATGTTTCAGCCACTTCTGTCCTTAGTCTGAAACTCAACATTTCTATCCGTAGCTGCTGACTGAGCTTAAACTCTTCGGTATCATCACGATTCACCTTCTGGGGCTCAGACGAAGAAAGTTCTTGCTCTTTGGTTAAGCATTGCTTCGGGTGATTTCCTTGCAAGGATCAAGAAATAGCTGTAAGTTTTACAAGTTTCTAGTATATAGGATGCAGGCAATCATTCATAAATCCATAGTCTCCCGTTGCTCCTGACTCTTGTTTCAGTTTAAGATTACCAGCTAATCACAATAACGATCTCTCTTCTCGGAAAAAATAGATGAATGAGGAAACAAAAAGTTAGGGATAACAAGTTTAACCTTAATCAGTTAAATACACAACACGGAGAAAGCAATTCAAAGATTGTACAACACTTAAATCTCCTCTTCCCCCCCTCCCTGCTCCAACCCTCATCTCTCCCCACCTCTGCAGGCAGGAAACTGAACACCAGTGCTAACAGACTTGTACAAGGCAACTCTTTTCATTTGAGGGATGCCAAAAAAATTGGATTATATACAAGCACAAGGATCGGCAATCTCTGAAAGGACGAAATGCCCTTAGTTTCTTTGACCTTTTATTCACTTTCTTCTACCATAGGCCGAAGAATGACAACATTGCTTACCATATATAGTGTGCTTGCTCCTGCTTGCTCAAAAGAATATTCTTACATGCCCACCCCAACGACAGCATTTGCTCATACAACAGGCTCATACTTTGTTCTGTTAATCTCATACCATCTTCAACCAGGTTAAACCATTGCTCGAGAACTGCACTGGAACTACCGCAATCTTCTATATCCTTCCGGACATAACTTGCCTGTCGATCACCATAATTACTTATTACTATTAAAGTACCAAAATTGGGTGAATGACCATTATGAAAAGCACAAAAATAATTGCTAGACATGTTATTTGAAGTAAAAGCAATGGGTTGCCAGCACTCAGTTAATTTGCAAAAGGAAAATCATCCTCCCACATTACTACCTGATATACTCCATTAATTACTATGAAAGCAAAAAACGTATGTAATAATGTCTTACATGCAATATGCCCCTGATCACATCTGTAGTGCCAGCCCCTTCCCGCAGAGAAAGTAGGACGTCATACTGTAATAGCAAAGCATGAAGAACTGCTTAACAAACACATTGATTACAACTCTTTTTTACTTTTTGGATATACATACCTCCTGATTCCTTTTCGATTCACTAGTCAAGCTCTCCGGGCTCAGGAAATAAAAGTCTTCATTAGTCAAAGATTCCATCGTAGTCGCAGATAGCTTTGCTGTGCAAGGTTTAGGATTTACATAACCAATGCTGATAGACCATGGCTTCCTGCCTGATTAAAGCTGATTAAGAAGCTTTATCGAATAATATAAAGTAGCACCAACCCTAGCAGTGAAGCCTTGTTACAGCAAAATGCAAGTTAGAAATTACCTCTGCTCCAAGATAAGCCAATACCCTCCTGTTTACTCACCTCTGCAGGTGATGGGACAAATCCTTGTTGAATCCATGTGCTTATAATGATCTCAAGCCTATCCTGGCGTTAATGTAAAAACGAGGGATATCAGAATCAACATGTGTAAGATGATTAACATATACACAATAAAGAGCACATCACATATATCTTCTCCTTAAAGCGAATAGAGAATGAAGGCCAACCTTAGTTAATGTCTGCAGATGCACATGCTTTAGTCCTTGATATATACCAAATAGGTCAAGCACTGACAAGATTGGGTACACCACATATGGTAGACCTGCTTGTAAACTTTTACATCATCAAGAAGTCAGGGATCTACATAACAAGAATTAGTACAGAAAAAGTACAAAAAATGTGACAACCGATTCTTTGCTTATATGACCTTATATATAGGAAGGAAATAGTACAAAATATTCATTTCTCATATCACAGTGTAAAAAGGAAATGATAAGAGTCATGCAGTATTAACTGATCCACTTCAAGCACAAAAAAATAGGCTAAATGGAAGGTTCATAAAAGCAAATGGATAGAATCTCTAAATAATTTGAAATCTACAGAGAAAAAAAAAGGATGGCGATAGTTCAGAAATTCAAGTTGGAAAAAGAACCTTGGATTATTAGCAAATAGTATATTTAAGGCTGCAGCAAGTGCAAGACCAAGATTATCGAAGCACACTGTTTGAATCTGAAACATAAACCAACAGTCAGATTGGAACAGTGAAATTAATAGGAATATTAATCATAACACCACAAATCCAGCAATGGCGCAATGAGATATACACAGAACCTGTTCTTTTGCAGAAACCTCACCAAGATTATCGGCAATTGCAAAGCTTCTATGCACGGCCGTCTGTTACATGTCAACAATAAATTCTCGATCAAACCTCAATGGTACTGATAAATCCTGAAGATACTTGTGCTTATTCAGATCACAAAATTTAACACGTGATTCGGCTATTTAAGAAATTACACTTACTGAACATATCCATTTCCCCCCATTAACTGGCAAAGACAAGCAGTTAATAGTGAGTAATGTTATGTTTCACTTGCCTCTTAGAGGAGAAATTCAAGGTCTATAATTGCATAAATTCTCTTCTAGCTGTTATAATTATGCTAAAAACGCTTAACATAAGACAAATTGCTTCTCTCAAATCTCCACCAACTATGAATGTGAATTGGTCATTTGCGGAAGCGATTAGATGGCTAGAGTACTCAACTTCAACTAGTTATATTACCTCAAGTTCAGTTTCAGAAAGCAATTCAACCAAGTGACAAAATTAAGTAGCATCAGTCTTATAATGCCGTAGTTGACTTGGGACCTTAGTAGAAATTTAAGGCCTCTTAAGTGCATACATTTATTAGCCTGTTATTCTGAATATGTCAAAGTAACTTCAGATCTTAATCTTAGCCCTTCACGTAACAAACATTTGAAGAAATCAATTATATGTCAAATTGCAGTTGAATTGTTAGAAACTATAAAGGGAATTAAAACATGGTAAACTGCTGGCTGGCAAGAGAAGGGAAAAGGTATTGCTTACGGTCAAACTAGCTTACACGGTACACCTAACGAGGAGCTAAAGCTGGAGAATTAGGGATCAGATCCCAAAAGTGCTACACTTCACATGCATATATATTTAGCATCATATGTTTAGAAGCTGAGACTTACACCAGTTGCCAGGTAACAGGCAAGGCTTATTTGCTTGGCGATGTTGGCAATTGATGCAAGCATCAAAAAGTATTGTGGGAATACAGGAGTCAACAATTCAACTCCAATGCTCAAACTGAAGAGAACAGACGTATAGAACCTTACTCTCTGCAGCCAACACCAAAAAAAGAGGGGGAAAAAAAGTAAGAAACATGCAGATGAAACTCAGCTAATCTCTTGAGGTAATCTTGCTTAAAATATAAGCATCTTTTCCCAAAAGATAAGAAATGAATTCTGACAATTGAAAACAGAAAATACGCTTTATAAGATGAGTTGCACAAATTATTTCCTGTTAGAAAAGCTATACCTTAAGATTGGTATCAAAAGAAGAGGCTAGGCTAGCAGTGTAGATGCACCTGCTCAACCGTCCAAGACCATCCTTCAGGACCCAATTTAGTGCAGCAGCTGATTGAAGTGAACGGGAGTTCCCTATTCCAATTGCCCGCAACATAGCCTGTATATCGTCGTTCACAAAATACAGGCCATTGTCAAGGCAGTTATGTGAGTGATCCGTACCTTAGATGCTAACACACTTAAAAACCTATTGATTGTGCAGGTACACATATATCAAGCGAACTAGTGTACCTTCATAAAGATCATAATGCCAAATTCCACCATTGACCAGTGAACTACTAAAAGACTAATTCTGACATAAAGATCTAATAGCAGAGTCACTTGACCTTATCACTGAGCTCCGATAGAAGAATCCAAATTTAATACTAAAGTTTAAAATTTTTGTCATATACCAATACACAAGTTTTACAAGTTTATTAGCTGACATATGAATAGTGGTATGAAAATCTAACTTTTACCATATACGAATAATTTACAAGTTAATAGTCGAAATATGAAGATTCAACATCATAATACAAACTTTATTACCGTATACAAATAATATTACAAGTTTGATATCTGGAATACAAAGATTCAATATAAAAATTGAAACTTTTCACTGTATACAACAATTTACAAGTTCAATATCTGAAATATGAAGATTGAATACCAAATTTAAACTCATATATCAAAACTTTACTAGTTAAATAGCTGAAATATGGAAATGCAATATCAAAAGCTAACATCTTTACGTATACCAATAGTACAACTTTAATAGGAAATCATTATCAAGATTTGAACATTTTGCCTTATACCAACAGTATACGAGTTCAATCACTGAAATATGAAGATTCAATGTCAAGATTTGACCTTTTTAACGTGTACCAACAGTTCACGAATTCAATATGAAACATGAAGATTCAATATCAAAATTTGAACTTTTTAACGTGTACCAATAACTTACAAGTCTAATAGCTGAAATATGAACATTCAAAACCAAAAAATTTGGACTTTTCACTGTATAACAATAATTTACAACTTTAATAGCTGAGACATAAAAATAAATATGAACCTGGGTGGCAAAAACTTGGAGAGCAGAACTGGAAACACGATGAACAAACTTCCACTTCACGTATTCAACGTAATTGCTACTAACTTTCCTTGGAAGAAAAAAATTCCTTATAGCCAAAACACAAATTCTGACCAACTTTTGAACTGTATCTTCAAAATTACAGTAGAAATCAGATAGAGTAAAAGCATTCCCATCAACAGGGACCAATTTTAAGTCATTCCCATCCCAAATATACCTACAAAGATTATCTGAGTTTCGAACCAAGACTGGAAGATAATATGGGACATTGGGTATTTCTTGCTTATTGTTCAACTTTTCTTCTCCAAAATTTAATGAAGTTTCTAGAGATTTTGTAACAGCTGGTGGGGTTATGGAGGTTTTGGGGTTATTGGGTATGTCTGTTTTGGGCTTGGGGATGTGAGGTTTGTCTGGAATCCATGAAAAAGAACAGATATTTTTACTTAGCCTTTGTTCTTGAAAGTTTATAGAGGAGTTGAGGTTATTGGCTATGGCTATTTTGGGCGAGGGGATATGGGGATTCCATGAGAAACAAGAACGAACTCTACTGGACGGATACAAGTTGGATTGCATGAAATTTAGTTGAATTCTCAAGAGAATGGCTCTTGAAATTTCAATGGTTTGTGTTTTTAGTTTTTACATTTGAGATAGAGAACGGCCAGGGTTCAGTAAACACTTCAGATGACTTTCGGTTCTGTTTTTCCCAAAAACTAGAGGGACAATATTGACTTCAGGCAGTACTCGTCTTTGACTACAATTAGACTTTCTTTCGGAAGCAAGTATTTTTCTTTTTCTTTTTTTTTTTTATAAAAAAACTTTATTTTTATTTTTTTAAATTATTAACTATATTTTCTTATTGTATTTTTCATATACTTTTTGCATATGTAAATTCTTTTTTAAAATTCTTAAGAATTTATACTTAAGTTCATATTAATTCCAAAATTTGAAATAATATTTGTATATTATTTCAATAAGAAGATTTATCATATGCACCAAGTCCGAATATTTTCACTATCACAATATGGGGGTTAATTTTACCGATGATCATAAAATTTACTTTTGTAATACTAGATTATAAATTTATTTTTAATAACAGTATAGTCACTAAACTAACTATCTAAAGTCACAAAATTAATTTTTATTAATAGTATAAGTCACTACATTATGAGTTAATTGTCTAAAAAATACAAATCATTGGAAAATAAAATATCTGGCTCTGGAATATGCAATATTATCGCCACATCATCATTTTGCCACAGTGTCCATGCCACAAGAGAAATTTTTTATCACAAAAATCCACCCTTTTATAATCTATATTTTTAACATAAACAATGAAAAAGGCATAAAAATTAACAAGAAACGAAAAGGAAAAAGCGCTTCCAGATTAGGGAACGATTCTTGGCTATCGATGTTGACGAGAAGCATGCTTTGATAGCTCTTATACGACATTCATCGCATAATTACAGGCGTAGAAGCGATTTTTTGCTCGATTTGATTTTCCAAAATGTCAAAAGTTGAGGATTTGTGAAATTATTTAACTAGCATTTGGACCTAAACTTGGTTGAAATTTGAAAATTTGAGTTTTCGAAAATGAGATGAAAAATCGTTTTTTAAAGTTGAAATTGTGTTTGAATATGCATTTTACTTGAAAATTATTTTGAAATTTTGTGAACAGAAAACTTCAAAAGCTACTCTAGAGATGTTTTTAAGATTTGAAAATGTTATTTTCAAAATTTTCCAAGAAAGATTAAATTTTATAAACAAACAGATAAATGAAAATAAAAACTCCTAAATTTTATGCTCAAACGGGGCTTAACGTTACATGTTTGATCTTAAAGATTTTCCGTTTAGAGTTTTCCAATGGCGTCAGGGGAAGTGCAGAGTTAACCACTAATTAGAGTTGTATTTACTCTTAAGCCACTGTTTAAAATGTATTTATTCTTTAGTCAGTGTTTTAATAAATTTTTACTCGCCCGCACAAAAATACCCTTGTGCTAGACATGGTATCCTTAATTTCATGAGTGTTGTGTAAATATTAACGACAATGTGTTCTGAATTACCACCTTCTGTTTTAAACTTTAGAAAATCGTATCCTTAACTTCATATGTGCAGTATAAATGTTAAGGACATGATATCCTTAACTTCATGAGTACTGTGTAAATATTAAGGACATGGTGTCCTTAACTTCACGAGTGTTATGTAAATATTAAGGACAAAGTATCATGTATTTGCACCTTTTGTTGTTAAACTTTAGGACATCATGTCCTTAACTTCATGAGTGTTGTGTAAATAGTTAAGGAACACCATGTCCTTAATATTTTATACAACATTCATGAAAAAAGAATAAAATCGTCTTTTCGTATTAATTTTAACAGAGTAGTGACTATTTTTACTTAGCATTAAAAATACTGAATAAAAATTAAATACCACGTTAAAAAGCGGCTACTCATGCCATTTCTTCTCAGATTTCGGTAGCGGCTTTAATAGTACCCTGACAAATAGAAGGCCCTAGCAGTTTTGTTTCTCCCGCGAAGTTGAAAAAATAAAAGTTTTACTTTGCACATATGATTTGCAGCAACTCGTTTTCCTTTTCGTTTCTTTTAATTTTTATGTATTTTTAATTATTTATGTTATTGTGATAAGAAAATTTTACTTGGCAAATGATGATATAGATGGTATGTCATTTTCCGGTACGGGAAATTTAACTTTCCAATAATTTGTGTTTTATGGGCAACTAATCATAATTTAGTAACTTTATTGTTACAAAAATTAGTTCCATAAGTAAAAATAGTTAATTCATCCACTTTATTGTAATAAAAATTTGTTTTATAACTTTAGTGTTACAAAAAATAAGTTTAATATCATGGATGAATTTAAACCCATAGTATCGTTGTTGTACTCGTTGTCTATCAATTCCTCTGAGATAAGGTCTGTGGAAAATCTTAAGACCTTGGAATGGAATCGTACTTGGTTCAGACGTAAAGGAGTGGCCAAGAATTCATCTATCAGTTTTTAAATGAGTATGCCTTTACTCTTTCTACCAATACACTAACAAACTCAAATTATTTGTAGCATGATTTACACCATATCTCATAGGAGTATTAATTTGTAAAGTGTCCTCCCATTTTTCCTTCGATATTTGACACCAAATTCTGAAAAATTAATGTATTGCGTATTGTATTAGCAGCAACATGATTAGAAGTTAAAATAGTAGTTGAAATTGATAGAATTTTTTTGCATCATAGCTAAGTATTTTAATCGTTGAAATTTGGAAAAGTGATACTGAGTCATATTAACAAGGATAGAAGCGTAGCAAATAATTTAAGGGGTCGTTCTGATCTCCAATAAAATCCAGCATAATTATAACAGCATTAGGTTAATAATTTTCTTTTGTATCATTAATAATACATATATAAGTTATATGTATGGTGCTATTTGAATCTATATATAATATTAGGAAAGAATGTAGAAAAAGACTGAAGCAGTAGTAATGCATGGATTGATGACAAAATTATCTCCAATAGGAAAGAAACTTCTATTTTGTTTAATAAACACATATTTTAATTATACATTGTACTACAGTAATTTTTAACACATCAAATAAGAAACAAGTTACAACATCCATTGTTGAAGAAGATGATAATGAGTAGGGGTGTACATGGACCGGGTTAGTTCAGATTTTATCAAAACCAAACCAAACCAATTATATCGGTTTGGATTGGTTCAGTTTTGTCGGATTTTTCGAGTTTTTTTTTGTTACATAAATATTATTTCAATCTTACTTTATTAAAGTTATAGATAAAGTTTTGATAAGTGAATATGTTTACTGGAAAAAAAAAAATTAACAAACATATGACCTATTAAAGTATTCTTATGTGAGAATTTATTTTAGTAACACATAATAGTTTATTTTCTTAGTTGTCTAACAATAATTTTTCATTGATATACGCTTTCAAGGTTAACCGAATTTAATAAGTAAACATAAAAATCAATATGATGCCGTAATAATGATATGTTCTATGTAATTTTAAATTATCGAAATACCACTTCAAAATTCGAAAAAGATACGTAAGAAATCTTGACATATGAACATGAAAGAAGAAAGAGATGATTGATGCATTTCAATAACACTTAATAAGGAAGCGATACAATCCACTATTTAAAGTAAATAAAAATGAATGCACTTCATAGTTCTATTAGATATTAGATCCATGAGAGGATCCCAAATATTTCTAGATATTTTTTAAACAAAATTCTATATAAAGTCATAAAAGTAGATACAAAAAATTATATATTTATATGTCGGTTTGGTTCGGATTACTCAATACCAAATCAAATCGAACCAAACATAGTCGGGATTTTTTAATCGGTTTGGTTTGACTTTTCGATTTGGTGCGATTTGGTCTGGTTCGGTTTGAAGTTTGAACACCCCTAATAATAATGAGTATGACCGTAAGAAGCAGAGAAAAAGAATCCATAGAAGAGGAAGCGGAGATAAAGAAGGGAGAAAAAAAGATACAGAATGAGGAGAGAAGGGAACCTGAAACAAGAGAGATGAGAAACTTTCAGCAGCAGACAATATGATGAAACTGAACAATAGTCTGGATATACTAACCCGTTCAACGACATAAACATCACCTAGCTAGCACAAACTCCTTCCAACCGAAACTCAACTTAGCGTTTTCTAGAGGGGCACGTGATTGACGAGCTTTGTTCACGCTTCACGGGGTAACTCAATAAACCTCGTATGTGCTAATTATTTAGAATACACTTCGATGCTGAGATTGCTTCCGCTGCTTGTAATAATCCAAAAAAGCAATCCTTGTGATAGTTTTATCCAAGATAATCAAACTAGATTCTGTAATCATATTCGACTTTGAGCTAATTTAGGTCTTTGCTCAGTATATCTGCATACAGAAGCTCCCAGAACAATGGGTGGAAAAGTGTATGAACAAAAGAAACCAAGAATTTATTTGAGAATTATCTCATGTAAAGGACCAAAAATGTTAGATATTTCCATGTGTCATGCTGTAGATGAGGACATCCATTTATCAAAACCCCGGTTACAAAGGAAATAGTCCAAAATCTCAGATCAGGACACTTTCTTGCAGAGACAAGTTAACTACGGAACTGTTGCTATTTCCTACAAAGAGTTTGATCTTTGGTTCTGTGAGATTTAAGCTTATCGAGTCTGTTGGGGACAACGAAAAGTCATGAGCGCTATATATGCACTGCACTGCTCAAGGAACATCACTGGCATTCCAATAAATTTATGTTCCTACTCGGCTCCTCCTTTCTCCTCATGAGTTGTGACTGTGAATAGATATCACAAACAAGAAACTTTATGTACAAGTAGGTATCTTTCGTATTACATCCAAAATGTGTTTGCTGGTCTTCATCAATGCAGTTCAGGATCAAGTCGACCATACATATGTTTATTTAGAATCCAAAATGTTGAAATCATCAAAGTCAACCATTAGAAAGGTTCTTTAATTTCTGGAATCAACGTCTAGGTGCCCGGGGGTTAGGGTTTGAGCCCTACTTTGAACATTAATATCCAAAACAAAATACATGAAGGAGGGGATATGTGTTGCCTACCTCCTTATAACATTAATCAGAATATACTCAACTCTAAACAAGAAGTCATGAGAAAAAAAAAATATACAAGAAGTTAATACGTATTACAAAATAAGAAACTCTAAGGTTTTACATGCTTCGGGTGAAAGATATTGCTTTAATTTATGTTGGGAGGAATACTCCCCTTTGCAAAAAGCAGAAATACAAAAGGCAAATTGATTCAGTATACATTGAAGTCAGAATCTTAAACAAGTGGAACCATCTCACACACCTTCGACTGCAGGAAATATGTAGACATTGAATAAAAATTTGGTTCTACTAACCTGTTCGAAGACACAAACATCACCTACTTTTATGTTATTGTCCTGCACAAACTTCTTCCAACCTGAATTCAACCTACCATTTTTTGTTCCAACAGTGCAATTCAAAACCCATGATCTCTTGTTTGGAACTTGAAGCACCACATCGCTATATCTAGTGGGGAAAAATTTACTAGCAATCACCCGTGATATGGTCTGTCAAAATGAACAATGCTTTAACATTTAGACGAAAAGATTCATCATTTAATAGTGATTCTTTGTCACAGATTAGCGTTTTTTGGACATAAAAGGATGAAAGCTCAGTAGATCTTCAGAGAGTAAGTATCTTACCAATGAGGGGCCAGAAACATATGATGGCTGCATAGGATATATGAAGAATGGATTTTCAGACGTAAAAGCTTTTGCTCTTTGATAGGCTGGGGAACATGGAACTGAAGCCTCAGCGTTGATAGACTCGTTTGTACTATCAGAAACTCCTGGAAATATGGTGACATCTATCGATAAGAGCTTAGTGTCTTTAATCACTTCGAGGACACAAACATCACCAGATTTTAACTTATTGTCCAGGACGAATGCCTTCCATCCACAAGTAAATTTAGCATTTCTCGTTCGTAAAGTGCATTTGACAGTCCAAAATCCACTTCCTGGAACACGAAGTACTAACTTGCCACGGTTCTGCATGAAATACTTCCGAGCAAATTTCAACGGTATGGACTGCCAAAAAAGATCAATTATAAATTGAGTTTAAAGTTGTGCATATGTATGGAATGAATAAAAACAGATCAGGTATCGGGCATTCCACAAAGTTTGAAATATCACCAGACTGTGTGGTCTCGTGACATATGATGGATGCATAAAAGATATAATGAATGGGTTCTTAGATTTAAAAGCTTTTGCACTTTGATAGTTTTCAGCTCTCTCTTCGTCCCTCTCTGCGTCGCTCTTACTGGTAAAAATGTTGGATTGTTGCTCCTGCTCCCTACAGCCTTCGCTTCTTTCTTGAAACAGATATCCAAAAGAAAGTATTACTACCAAATTATAATGTAACACAATGACTGATTTCATTCTGTTCATAGCTAATAAACCAGATTATAAGATGCATTCTTACCTAGTGAAACTACATTCCCTTGAGACTCTTCTTCCTCGATTACTTTAGTTTGAACGTTAACTGGAATATCATCCTCTGCTTCCCCTTCTTGTCTTTTTCTTTTTCTCTCCTGGCCTAAGGGACCATGGCTCAGATTTTCAACAGAATGCTCAGCCACATCCGAAATATCTATGGAATCATCCGACTCAATCTCTTTTGTTGGATATTCAATTTCTGAAGCACTCAAATCAAATATAGTGACATTAAAATGGGAACGAGCATTGTATCCAAACATCAAAAAGTGGCCGCAGCTTATTGAATAGAAGTCACTGAAATCTTGCCATCCAATGCCAAGACAAATTTGGCCTTGAGAATGAACCACTTCAACCTCCCATACGTCTCCACTTGGAACCTCAAGATACACAGGGTTTAGCATGTTCTTGCAATATCTGCTGGCAAAGTCTTCTGGAATCCTCTGCGCGCAAAGGAAATAAGCACTCAGTTTCACACATCTCGGAATCAAGACAGTGGCAGATCTGTATAATTGGCAATCGATGCCCGCGCACTCAGCATTTGGTTCGACATATGTTAGATTGTTCCACATGTTGAGAGAATAAATTGTTTGTCCTCCACAATTTTCACATATTGAGCTATCTTTTGAAGAATTAGGCCAAAGGTCCCTTCTTTTTTACATGGTATCGGATTAAGACCCATCCTTATAGTTGGTATATCAAATGTTGGACCGCATGTTATATGTTCAGGCTCCAAATGTCTAGCCTTAGGTGTGCAACGAATGTTATAGATTGTTCCACATTGGTTGGGGGAATGGGTTTTTCTTCTTATCCTCACTTCATGAGCTACTTTTTGAGGTTAGACCCTTCCCCCCCCCCCCCCCACACATATACACACACATACACACATACATACATACATACATACATATATGTATGTATATATGCATATATAGTTCCAGTAAATCCGCTGTTAATAACGAGGGATACAGTTCCAGTAACAAGAAAATCTGAATCAGTCGGTGATTAAAAACAGCAGAATGAGAAGAAATTAGAGGAAGAAAGTTCTGACCAGACGGCTGCATTCATGTTGGGATAATATAATCTTGAAGAACTTTGGTTGAGTAATGTTAGTAGAAGAATTCCAAATGGAAGAGCCTTCACCACTTCGCGTCTGGCGCTTAGCTGCCATGACTGATCTTTGACAATTGAGCAAGAACGATACGTGAGGGAGCAGAGTCGTAGCATATTATGCTCCTTAATGCGACCGATTAACCCAGAGATAGAGGAGGCGAAGTCATTACTAGTGTTTTGGCTTTTCTATTTCCTAATAAAAGCTTCGCCGAACTTAAAAAACAAAAACAGTATGTTCGATACTGTGAAGCGTAACTTACGAGGCAAAAGAGGCAAGACCTAAGTCCAGGGCCTACGTTGCCTCCGGAGCCTAAATAATGATATTTTTGACTCAAAACACTAAAAAAAATGAAAAAAGAGTTGAGTCCATTTTATATGTTTTACATGTGCTATAACTTAATCGTCACTTACCTCGTTAAGCAATAGATGCTCTATAGTTGATATTTTGAATCATGTATAGCGCATATATTACATGCGCTAAAGTATAACGCACCCCAATAAGTTAAAACCCTCATTCTTCCCCAGGCAGTCTAGACGGTTCCCCTCTAAATTTTTTTCCCACCATTCGAGCTCACCTTGTCCCACAAAAATCACGTGTCGCTAAAATGTTTTGAA
Organism: Nicotiana otophora; assembly: GCA_000715115.1. Lineage (NCBI taxonomy): Eukaryota > Viridiplantae > Streptophyta > Magnoliopsida > Solanales > Solanaceae > Nicotiana > Nicotiana otophora. The sequence continues at coordinate 31,442 of AWOL01S0004926.1, read as the reverse complement.
AAATATGTAAGATTCAAGGTTAATTCGTAGTGTAGAACAAGATTTGAGGTCGATTTGCTAGATAAGGCGGTGTATATTCACATTTCAAAACATAGATGTTTCGCTAAACTCGTTTGAGAGGAATTGTCAAGAAGACCTCCTCAAAATTTAAACTGGTCAAGTGATCTCATGTTTTCTTTCTCAATTTCTTTTGGATTGGAGAATGATTAAATGAGTGAGTTAAGGTGGATGGTGCCTTTTTAACATTTTCAAAACTTGTTGGTCACCTCTGAGGTTTGCTCTTATTTTTCCGCCCAAATTCTCTCTCATCTCTCATCTCTCGACTCTCTCTTTTCTCTCACTCAACCCCTCGACCATGGTGGTTTTCGGCGGGAAGGGACAAGAATCAAGCTTCGATTTTGGGTGGAATCGTCTCTATAGACCCAACAAACACTCTATTGTTATTCAGAACACGTCAATTTTGGTAAATCCTAATTTTTTTCCGTTTCTTACATTTTTGATTTCGGGATTTGTAGAGTGATTCGTTCATGTGCATGTTCAATATCGATTGGGTTGTGTATAACCATATCTTATATGGCGTGGGTGGTTATATTTGCTTCTTGGACTACCTCTGTGCTCTGTATTTTAGAATTTCGTCGTAACAGGCGACCTAATGTTTATTGATAAATCTTTGGTCGATTGTCTTCTAGTCATAGATAGTTGTTGGAATTGAGGCTTATTTTTCTTATTCCGATCATAACTTTCAAATTATTAAATATGACATTGTATATTTGCATGTAGGTAACATGAGGAAGAAATCAATTACTAAGAAGCATATTCCTTCGGCAACAAAAGCAATTGCACAGCCTTCAAAGCCTCCAAACAGAAAAGGAAATGCAATAACACAAGAAGCATCACCAAGTAAAGCAAATGTTGGGCCTTCAAAAAATTGCTACAAGGAAATGAAATGCAGATACTTCTAAAGCTTCCCCTAGTAAAGGAGATGCTAAGATTTCTAAGCGTAATAGGAGGAAAAAGAACAAAGAGTCATCAAAGTCTACTGGTAAAATAAAGAACAAGATCAAGGTCTAGATTAGTTGATGAGGACATACATGTTAGTAAAAAGTATGTTTCAAGCATCTTAGCATTAAAGGGTGTTGATGATGAGGATGAAGAAGATTTGGATATAAATGTAGCACAAACTCAAATGGAAGAAAGAGTTTCCGAAAAAATAATAATCGAAGAAGAAAATGACAATGATGATGAAGCTTTAGGTGGGGAGGATGATGAAAATAGTGATGATGATGCTCAGGAGGTTGATAAAAATGCTGAAGAAGAAAAAGAAGATGATGAAGACAATGATAAAGATGATGAACAACTTGAATATGGTTAGAAAGTGAAACACATGCAAAGGTGACTGGGATGCTTTGTCAATTCCTGTGTTTGTAAGGGCGATCGACGTATCTAAATACAAATTCAGGACTTTTCTAAGAAACTATAGACTTTTTCCGGCCAAGATTAGTGTGAGGTCTAGGATCAATGTATTCCATAAGTTCAAGGATAAACTTAGAACAATCAAATTGATGAAAAAGTTTAAAAGTAGTTGTTTTGGAGAGTTTGCAAAACTTTCAGAGCACTAGATACGGTTCAATGGACATTTTGTCCATTCCATATTAATTCGTCAAATTTATTGTGCGAAGAAGCGCGAGTTATGGTTTTTAATTGGAGACAAGTATATTCACTTTGGATTGAAGGAGTTTTCTATGATGACTGGATTGAACTATGGTGCGAAACCCAGTAAAGAAGAAATGAAGAAAATGATGGATGATGGCGAAGCATTATGCGACAAAGCTTGCCAGTCTAGCAGGAAGGGGGTAGAAGCAGAGCTGCTTTTGAAACAGTTGAAGACCAAGAGGTTTGACACAGTCGAGAGGTTTAAGATTGCATTGGTATGGTATGTCTATTCAGTTTTGCTTGCAACAGATAACATATCGCGTGTCGATAAGAAGTGGATTTGTATGGCTAACAATTTGGAAGTTTTCATGAAATATCCATGGGGCACGAAGTATTTTGAGCTTACAATTGAGTACTTGAAGAAGGACATGTTTCCAATGTACAAATCTTATGTGAGCAAGAGGAAGTAAAATAAAATCTATGGTAAAAAATCCAAATCGGCTAGTTATGCCATGTACGGCTTCCCATGGGTATTCATGGTAAGAATTAAAAAAACCTTCTCAAAATTTCTTTGCAGTTGAATACTATTATTTCATTTACTGCAGACAAAAATTAATACTTTTTGGTTCATGAAAAAATGTAGGCATGGGCGTACGAAGCAATTCCATTATTTAGTCGTAGTGCCGAGAAATCAAAGGTCATACAGATGCCGCTGTCAAGGATGTTGAGATGAAACAATAAGAAAGTGACATCTGACCCTGACTGGGATCCCTTTAAGCAGAGAGTTGATGACCCTGGTGTGGTAAGATAGGGAGTTTAATAACGCTCCACCAATAGATTAGAATTAACTAAAGTAGGAGATTATCATAGACCTCACATTTATTTTTTTATATTGCTTGTCTATTGACCTCTATCTATGCTATATTTCAGGAGGTGCATCATTACCTTATTCCTACCCTATGTGAGATGGATATGGACTACATGAAGAATTTGGTACCATACGACGATGAGGTAGGGGATCCTATAATCGACCAGCTAGCGGTTGATTTGGAATGGGTGACTGCCATTAAAAAGGCACCTGGTGCCGTGAGCTTGGAGACTAATGATGAAGTTGACTTTGCTGATGATGACTCTTTGGGTGGGAGTATTCCTGGTTTATAACTAGTTAGTGATTTTTCTGATTTTGGTAGAGAAGGACCATGCAGGATGTGCAATGCTCAACCAAGTGATACAGATGTGCGTGAAGAGTTCAAGGTTCTAAATGACAAATTGGCGTTGAAGATCCTTGGGGAGATGCACAATCAGAATGAGAGCCTTCTAAAGTAGTTGAGTCACCTTGGTACAAGGTTACAAAATTGCAAAGCAGATTAAAGAATGCTCCAATTTCTGTAAGCAAGATGAGGAAGCTGAAACAAATCAAGAAGAAGAAACCAAAGGTAGACGTACTCAAACCAGTTTCAGAGAAAGATAAGAAACTATTCTGTGAATTGTTTGACAAGAAGGAAAAGTTTCCCAAAAACTTCTTGACTGGCAGCTATTATTGGAGGTTTTTTGAGCAGTTGTGCGGTGCTAACCTGTCCATTTTAATTTTTGTAAGTCCCTTAACCATTGTGTGTATTTATTGTTTTAGTAGCTTCATATTTAACGTATATTTTTTTATAATATTTAATACGTGGAGGAAATTTTGGCATTGATGCGTGTACGAAACATAAAACGTCCTTGCCTTTATGCCCGAAGTCATATTGTTATGGATGTTGCATTATGCAACAACATTTGCACTGTATGGGATAAGGTCAAGGAGGCTGCCAATAATGAGGGAAAGGATTTGGACTTTTGTCATACAGTTGATGCTTGCCATGACTTGTGCTTTACACCCCTAATGCTATATCCTCAAGGAAGTATGCCAAAACCCGAGGTTGTGGAGTGGTGCAAGGCTAAGGTAGTGTACTGTGTATGGCAAATTGATAAACAAGTATTTCGTACCTGTTGTTTTCCACTTGGTAGAGGGTTTGATTTGAATTTATGATAACAATGTCAGTTTGTATGATAATGGTAAACTAGAAGAACTTGTACAACCTCTCACACTAATGATGCCTAGGATTTTGATGAAAACTGGACATTTACAGACTTAGAGCAAGATGTGCTTACGAAGAAATGGTCTTGGAAGCGTATTATAGATGTGCCATCCATTCAGCAAAGGTAAATTAAATGTGCCATCCGTTATATTTTACTCATTCTTCTGGTTTCTTTAATAACTAATTTTATCTTTGATTATTGTAGTGAAAGCAGTGGAGCCTATGCAGTGAAGGTCATTGACTTCCTCCTAACTGATACGCCACTGGTGCAGTTTAATGACAATCGAATGAAGTTATTCAGGGAAAAAATTACAGTGGATATTTTCAGGGGAATGATGGACCCTTCTTAGTTTTATTAGTGTAATTTATGTTTGTGTTGGTCGCGGAACAAAATTATTTTGGGTGAACTTGTAGTAATTTGTGATATTTGCATCAACCTATATGTAATGAAACTACCTTTTTGCCGATTAACTATTGATGGTGTAATTTTTGTTTCCTTAGCACTTCCTTTTTGTATTACAACAGGCATCTAGAGGTTGCATAATAGACAATATGTCTAGCTAAACTAGCAACTTGGTTTCATAATAGACACTGGGTCCATCAATAAACTAGCTACTTGGTTGCGTAATAGACTCGAAGTCGCTTATAATAACTTCATCAAATATAACATTGCATCAGACAGATAGAGGTTGCGTAGTAGACACTGGGTCCATCAATAAACTGGCTACTTGGTTGCGTAATAGACTCAAAATCGCAACGAGTAACTTCAACAAATTTAACATTACATGATCCAAAATACAACAACAACAACAACCCAGTAGAATCCCATTAATGGGGTCTGGGGAGGGTAGTATGTACGCAGACCTTACCCCTACCCCGAAGGAGTAGAGAGGCTATTTCCGAAAGACCCTCGGCTCCAAAAAAAAAATAAAAAAAAATAATAATAAAAAATAAAAAAATAAAATAAAAAGCGAGAGATAATATTAGTATCACAACAACACTCATAAGCTAAATAGAAATACCATGAAATTCAGAAGAAAGATGCAAAGCAAAGGGAGGGGGGAGATAAAGGGAAGGGAGACAATATTAGTACCG
>AWOL01S0004926.1:0-24386 GCA_000715115.1 Nicotiana otophora | reverse complement strand
ACATGCACCTTCTCCCGAATATCATCATTCCTAATCTTATCTATCCTAGTGTGCCCGCACATCCACCGCAACATCCTCATTTCTGCTACTTTCATCTTCTGGATATGTGAGTTCTTAACGGGCCAACACTCAACCCCATACATCATGGCCGGTCTAACTACCGCTTTATAAAACTTACCTTTGATTATCGGTGGCACTCTCTTGTCACACAAGACTCCAGATGCTAACCTCCACTTCATCCATCCTACCCCAATACGGTGTGTGACATCCTCGTCGATCTCCCCTACCCCAATACATGATCCAAAATACTTCAGACAAAACAAACTTACAATAATTAAACTATTACTACTAACAACAAATCAATGTTCCTTCTCACGTCTTCATCCAAGCTGCCACATATCTGACAACGACGCATAAGAGCATAACCTGCTTATTCAGCCTCATTTTATTCATCTTAACCATCTCTTCAACTGTACAATTTACAGGAATATGCCCTCCCTCTAGTTCAATCTCTCCATCATCATCATCTTCCTCATGAATATCCATTGCTAATATATTTTCAAGTTCATCCACCTTTATCTGCAAAATAATTTTTTCACACTTAAGAGCGTCGTTTTCACAATTCAAACTACTGAGAAGGTCAAGAATCGTTGGATCTAGCAGATCATCATCCCATTCCCAAAATTGACATCTTTTACCCTATCGAATCAAATGGAAAAATAATTTTAATTGTAAAATTAAATCCCTAAAATTAAAAAGAAGCAAATCTCTGGAATTTATCTTACCTTAGTTTTGGAATATTTTGATAATTGCCTACCAGCATTCACCGGAGTTGTAGCTATAAATTGGCTGGCAGTCATGCCACAGTGATAATTCTTTCTCGGCCCAAGGGATGCACTCGACCTTGACTCATTTTCCTTTAATTGTTTGAGTAATATTGTTTGGAAGTAAAAATTGGGGTTGAAATGCAATCAATTTTATATTGAGATGGCAGGTGAAATTGGTAATTTTAAATAGGTCAAATGGGTTAATTTCAACGGGTCAAAAAAATTTGGTTGAAATGTGATCAATTTTATTTTGATTACTTTGCCTGTCAAATGGGTAATTTTAAATGGGTCAAATGGGTAACTTCAACGGGTAAAATAAATATGATTGGGGATAGGCTACATGGACATATTTTAATTTTCTGAACAATACGAGCTGCCTTCCATCAACCACTAGTCGGTGATAAATGTCTTTAATAGTCTATAAACCTTGAACCCTAACCCTAACCCCAACCCTGAACCCCGACCCTAGACATTCAACATAAATCAATAGACTTCCTTAATGGGTGAGAGTCAACTTGAAGTTTCTTCCTCAACTCTTACTGTGGTCGAGGGTAAACTAATGGTCAAGAATTTATACCATTAAGAGTTGGTCATTCTATAACATGTAACAAATCAAGAAGCAAGGCCTCTAAGTAAATGGTGCCTTTCCATATGACTTCTCGTAAATAAAGTGACTGTTGAGAGTTTTGAGAAACAAATTAATGCTTTGAATTGGTATATTTGATGTATTTCAATTAATTATACATGTCCTTTTCATATTGGCTGCCAGTGGTTATTAACACTAGACACTAAATTAACTACCCAAACCAATAGTTGTTAGTAGACTACCTAAACCAGCGCAACAAGTCTTAGTTCAATTGAAAATATCAATGGATATTGACTATAGAACATTAGTTGATTAGAGGTGGTTGAAGAAGGAATAAGGGGGTTGATCGTAAAATAGAAGTCTATGGATAAGTTGGTCACACGACTCCTTCTAAAAATAAGGAGGTTGATTCTAGATCATGTGTCTATAATAGACAATGTGGGTAGTTGATTTTAAAACAGTAGTATATGACAGAAGGTCACATGACTTGTTCTTAAAATAAGGGGGTTGATTCTAGATCATAGGTCTACAATAGACAATGTGGGTGGTTGACTATAAAACAGTAGTCTATGAGACAACTTGGTCACATGACTCCTTCTTAAAATAAGGGAGGGTTGACTCTAGGTCATAGGTTTACAATAGACAATGCTGCTGGTTAACTATAAAATAATAGTCTATAATGTATAATGTAGCAGTTGACAGTAGAAACAACAAGTGATTACAAACAACAAATCTAGAATATTAAAAGAGTTAATTATATTTATTACAATACCAGTAGCTAAAAGATCAAGAATATTGTAACAATACTTTACAAGTCGTTTTCTTGTGGCCAAGTTCTTTGCGAATGGAACATTTGTTTTTGCCTTTTTTCCTGATGCCAGAAGAACCAGATTCTAAAATGCTTGGCAATCTCTTAGTCTTTCTTCTACCCTTTGTAGGCTCGACATCAGGTGGAAGTATTTTTGTGGACCGAATCTCGCCAGACACCACCCATTTCTCTTATGTAGGGATTGTGCGAGTGGTTCTTTCATATACAACCAAATATGTTGAAACCTTATAGAACGGAGAGGAGTGATCGTAAATGGAGGAACCATATCCATCCCAAAGCTTAATCTTAGAGCTGCCATTGCATGTGGGGCATGGTATTTTTTCCAAACCAAACTGATAACAAGATCATGTGTTCAAATCCAGATCAACTACTGTATCCCTGCCGTGACTGATGCCACTAAATTAGTTATTCTCTAATTGATGCACCCGGAGCGCGTCACCGACAACCATATTATTCCTAATCTTCTTTTCAGCAGAAGGAACAAAGAGCGTCAAAATATTTTTCATTTCATTATGCCTCTCCTCGAATTTTTCTACAAACTTTCGAACAATATGATTGAATAGGCTAATGATCGGGAAGTCTCTTTGATCCTTAAGCATTGCGTTAAGCAATTCTGCAATGTTTGTTGTCAACACGATGTATCTATTTCTTGGAAAGAAGGCACTACTCCACTTTTGGAACCCAATTTTATTCGCGAGACAGTTAGCTACTTCCCTGCTTTTATCACGCAATTGATGAAAAGTGGTCAAAGAATTCCTCAGTACTATATGACTGTGCGGCATAAAAGAAATTCTTAATAAAAATTCCATAATGAAACCTCTTGCGCATATTTTCAGCAACGTGACGTGTACAGAAACCATAATGAGTGGCAGTAAAAACATTTTTGAAGCCATTCCCAATAGACAGATGCCGATCAGAGATAATGTATAATTCATGATTGTCGTCAACAATATGCCGCAACTGTTCAAAAAAGTAGGTCGAAGAATCATCACACTCTTTATCGACAATGTGATTCTCTGTATCTTGTGTCACAACAGACAAAAAGCAACCTCCATACCTGCCACTCACAAACATCCCATCAACAACAATAACCTTTCTCATATGTGCGAATCCCTTAATAAAATCTCCAACAGATAAGAAAAAATATCTAAAATAAAATTTATCACCAACCTTCAAATCAACAATACTTCCTTCATTATAGGACAACATAACATGGCGATGCGCTTCCAACAAAGCATACCCCTCTTCCTGAGTACCCTTGATCATAGCCTTAGCTATTTCACCTACCTTCCAGCTCCTCCAAAACGTAAGATTTTGGTTAAAATCTGCAAATATACCATCCTTCAAATTTGACAGGGATGTGCCTTTTCCATTAACATACCGTTCCTGGTAATATGTACCCAAAGTCTCCGACAACGCGTTAGGATGACGACTTGATATGTGTTGTACCCCACATGTGTGCTCGCCCATGGTACTTAGTAATATAAAACCTATAAGAACTCTCATACTTTAAAGAACGTAATTTCCATGGGAAACCCACATCTCGGCATGCCACCGACGTTAATTTACTGCTACTCTTCTTCACACAAAACATAAAATGCATTTTCACATAAGCAACCTCCAACTGTTTCATTAGATCCAATTTGTTGTCGAAACATTTCCTAAGGAAAAACACTATACCATCAGGGTGGTTGTCTTGTGTAGCTAACGAGTCCACCAAGCTTTCATCTCCAGCTGCCCGACTTATAAATTCTAGGAGCTCTTCCGCTCCATTTGCATCTTCTGAACTGTACGAGTTCATTTCATTGTCATCAAAATCATGTAAGTCATGATTAAATCCACTTAAGCCATCTTTTACCATTATTTCATCCTCTACATCTAAAATTGGTGACTGTATTGTTGTTGTTGTTGGTGGTGCAACTGCGACATTTGAACCTTGATGAGACCTTTCAACAAAAAATTCAACCTCTTATTTAAACTCATTTTCAGTCACAAATATCTTCAAACAAGGTCTCATACCATCAATTGTAAGATCAAGGAGGTACAATTACAAATCATTATCATTCTTAATGAAGGAAGGAAGAATCTTGCCCCTCTTCGGTGTAGAGCTAAGCATATATGTAATATTCAAATTCCTCAGGGAACATATTAGTTTTTCACGTTTAATGATGATATCAACAAATTCATCAAATGTACAATTGCAAGGTATACACATAGGTACTGTAACCTTTGTATAGGAATTCTAATTCCAACTAGTTGGCCCCTCAACCCATTCACCAGAAATAGACCGCATACTAATATATAATCTCCCATCAGTCTATTTTGAACCAATGGTCTATTCTAACGGTAGCCTATCGTACACTAGTGGCCGAGCACTGTGCAAATTATTTTTGCATAAACCCAAATTAACAATGACGAAGAAGATGAAATGAAAACACTTACCAAATGAAGGAGTTACACAATATACCACCTAGAAAGAATTATCAATCCAATGTACCGTCAATTGCTTCCCCATATTCGATAAATCTAAAAAAAACTCATTTTTTTGTTTTCTTCTTCGTAAATGATAAATCAAAAGAATGAACCTTTAAGAGGAATGGGGAAGAAGGGAGAGGACCTATGTGTGTTGAATGTAAGAAAAACAAGCCGCAATGGAGGAATCGGCCGCGAGAAATAGGGTTTAGGGCGGTAGATGAGGCGGGAAGGGATGTATTTTATTTCTTTTTTAATATTATAATTATATAGGTTGGGGCCAAAGTATAATTCCACGACCCAATTTTTCCCCTGTTGAGTATCGTGATGGAACCTAGTCTTAGGGACTAGGTAAGCCTAACATTTACTGAATAACAACAATAATTAAATAACATCTAATAATTTTCTAAAAATGGAAATCTTTATAAAATTTACAATTCCCAAAACCGGCAGTATAAGTTATAAGCTCTACAGAGTTTGCTACAAATTTCTATATACAACAGTTTGGAAATAGGTAAAACAATGTGAATACAAAATAGGAAGGTGACTCCGAAACCTGCGAACGAAGCAACAGGTTTACCATGAATCTCCACAACAACAAGTCCGCACAACTAGCTAATGATCAACTGACTTTGAATACTCGGTTCTGCACAAAACTAACTGCAGAAGTGTAGTACGAGTACACCACGGCGGTACCCAACAAGTATCAAGACTAATCTAAGTGGAATAGTAACGAAAAACAGTCAAGACACCTATTGGACTAAATAACCTGAACAAGTATAAGTATAGAAACAACAAAGTATGATATCTACATAACTATTACGCGAAGTGGCAATTAATACGGTAATTTCAATAAGGAAGGAAAACAACAACTATCAGCGGAATACCATAATAACAACATAGAAGAATGAACGGAAACACAGCCTAAGTCCGATAATCACAGATAAAGAAAAGGACAAGTAACCACTCAACAATACGACAACTTTCACACCGGGTTTTAGTCAATAAACTTTACGAGGTAAGGAACCTCATACTATTCACGACTCACGGGTTCCAATACCTGAACCCTAGCACTTGGCATCCTGTGCCCTCGTTACAATTCATAACCGCATTGACGACTCACGTGCCAAATAGAGTCATTCTCACATAGAAGGCAAGTAAACATGGGTGTTCATCTATACTCAACAATATCAAGAAAACTTCTTAACCGATAAGAGTTCTCAACTACGTGTATGCTTGTGCAAGTGTCCTAACATAGTTCATGCCAGCTAGTAAGTACAGGAAAAGAAATAGACAACACGTAGAATGTTTTCACATAACTTTCCATAAGATAAAGCTCACACAGGTAAGTGTACCACTACACAAGTATCAACAACAAGAATGCCCCTAAGCCATCACAAATCAATCCCTGACATAGCCCACCTTGTCTCGCCACGTGTGAAATAGTAAAGTAAATGCCCGCCTTGTCTCGCCACACGTGCATAATAATTATAACTTCAAATAAAGATAAGTAGTTAGGGGAAATATAACATGGAAATAGAAGAGATAACAATTTCAGTTGGGGCACATATGACTCACATAAGCATCAAGGGCAGATCATGAAGCAATTAATTCTAATTAAAGTAGGTAGAGGTGAAACTAGTAATTAAGAGATGTATTCATAACATAACAACTGCATAATCAATGAATACATGGACCTAAGAACCCTAAAATGCCAACTTTTCACAAATAAGTCCGAGCACGTACTCGTCACCTCGCGTACACGGACTACAATTAGCATAGAAGACTCAAATCCTAAGGGGTAGTTCCCCCACACGAAGTTAGATAAGATACTTATCTCGAATCAAGCTCAATCAATCGGTAACGATGCCTTTCCATGAATATCCGACTCTGAATGGCCCAATTCTAGCCAAAATCAATTACATACCATAAATACAACTATAAGAAACTAATCTAATTAATGAAATCAAAGCTAAAGCAAGAATTTAGAAAAATGTCCCAAAACGTTGACCCGTACCCACATCTCGGAATCGGGTAAAAGTCATAAAATACGAACACCCAATCAACCACGAGTTCACCGATACCAAAATTACCAAAATCCGATACCAATTCGCTACTCAATTCCTCAAATCAACTCACCAAATCCCTAACCTCCAACTCTAAATTTCCACCTTAAGTACACACTAACTAGGTGGAAAAATAAATGGGGAAGCAAGATTATTGATAAAAAATAATCACAAGGGACTTACCTCAAAAAATACCTCAAAAATGCTCTCAAATATCGCCCTAAAACGAGTTTGCAAAGTCCAAAAGGACAATAATTACGAAGCCCTTCGGTTTTAAACACTACCCAGGCTTCTTGCTTCTCCGGTCACATTAGCTTCTTCTGCGGCACTGCATTTGCGGTCCGGCCCTCACATCTGCGGAGGCCACTAAGCCGCCCAACCGCTTCTGCGGTCATAACCGCACTTCTGCGGGCGTGCTTCTGCGCAACAAGACCCGTTTTTGCGGACCAACCTCCAACTCCCGCGTCCGCTTCTGCGACCCTCCAAACGCAGGTGCGAGTTCGCACTTGTGGAACACCCTCCGCATCTGCGCTTCACAACCCCCAGTCCAAACTTTTGTATCTGCGCAACCTGGTTCGCACCTGCGAGCAAAGCTCCGCAGGTGCGGTTACACCAGCAGAGTCTTGCTTCAGCCGTGCACCAAATCCCTTTTTTCGATTCGTTAGCCATCCAGAATCCACCCGAGGCCCCTGGGACCTCAACCAAACATACCAATAAGTCCTAAAATATCATACGAACTTAGTCGAGCCCTTGAATCACAACAAACAACGCTAAAAACACGAATCACCGCCCAATTCAAACTTAATGAACTTTGAAGCTTCAAACTTCTATAACCGATGTCGAAACCTACCAAATCATGTCCGATTGACCTCAAAATTTTGCACACAAGTAATATTCAACATTACGGACCTACTCCAACTTTCAGAATCGAATTCCGACCCCGATATTAAAAAGTCCACTATCGGTTAAAATCTCCGAAAATGCGACTTTCACTATTTCAAGCCTAAATGAGCTACAGACCTCCAAAATACAATCCGGACACGCTCCTAAGTCCAAAATTATCCAACAGAGCTAACGGAACCGACGAAACTCCATTCCGGAGTCTCTTCACACAGTTTCGACTACGGTCAAAATTTTAAAGATTAAGCTTCCGTTTTAGGGATTAAGTATTCCAAATCACTCCGAATCATTCGGTAACTGAATTCAATCACGCACGCAAGTCAATACACATAATACGAAGCTGCTTAGGGCATTATGCCACCGAACGGAACTTAAATTCTCAAAATGACCGGCCGGATCGTTACAGCTTTCCCCTCTTAAACAAACGTTCGTCCTCGAACGTGCCAAGAATCGCCTCGAAATCTTCAAATCACTGAAAGCACATATCCAACATATACCCGCGGGTGAACCCATGTCACCCTAATCCACATAACCTCGACGACACCATCTCAACTATAATTCACCCTTTCTACCAACATCGATAAGCCTTAGAGTCGAAATTCTCACCTTCCATTCATCTCCAAAAGACCCGATTCTAAAGCCATACCCGGTATCAGTCTCAACTAGTTGTAACAACTCATGCCTACACTCACAAGGTACAACCACCCAACATGACACACCACATATAGGCCCATAATAATATTTCTGATCACAATAGCTACATGTAATCAAAACCAGCACCAGCAATTAGCCTCATATCTGTTAGAGACCTGTTTCAACCTCCATAGCGTTGACAGTGATGGAAGAAGCACGAAGACCTCATAACTATACACCCAAATAATCAAGTCATATCTAACGCCACCAGACACACACCCTGTAAGCTAAAACTCAAATAAGCACAAGACGAAAATGACTGAATATGTAGAGAGAAACACATAAGAGAAATATCAAACAAGCCCGACATGCACAACTCTCTATCGGTACCATCCTACGAATCAATTAAAAAGGAAAAATCAAAGTATATGAACAAATCACAAGGATATCATCCTGATATAACCTACACCGCGGCACGCAACCCTGCTCAAACATATCAAATCACATGGAATTGTGAGGGTCTCACCCTCAACTCTGAATCACAAGCCGAATACACATCATACCAATTAAAATCTTCTACTAACTCAATTTTTCCAATAGAATCACAACACTTACTGAACTCTTACCCCGATAGAGTATCAAATCATAAATCGTAACCAAATTACTCAGGAATCACATCAAACCTGCCATAATAGACAACATGAATTCATTTCTAGTCTCGTAACTTTCAATAATGAATTAAAACATTGATAGACACGGCTATCACTCATAGAATCTCCCAACAGGGGCAAACACATAAACATAATACTAGGTCATGTCCTATAGGTGGGACAACAAATAGGGGAACTCGCCCCGATAAGCAGAACCAAATCAAAATGCGAATGGTGTCCCTCTGTAACAAATCAAAAGCATACCTGTATGACATCATCTAGCGCAGTGGCATCAAGCCTACTATATGAAACACATCAACGGGATGGGCCTTCCCCTCTTGGTCGCCCTTTAATTGCCTGAATACTCCGCTGTGACACACCTGTCCGGAGTCTAGGACAATCTCTCACCCTGTGGCTGGTATCTCCACACTCGAAGCAACCTTTCTGCTAACGTGGCTATGGGAAATTTGCGATACGGGTACTCTGAGACCCATGAGCACCTGAAACATTGTGCGAAGCCTGAAGTGCAAACTGAATTGGCCGACCCACAAAATCTCTACCATGTCGTACCCTGCCTCTAAAATAAGGACCAGTAGATCTCTCCGGTCTACGAGGCCTCCTCGCCTCCCTTTCCTCTCTCTTATGACCTCACATGTCCTCTCTCTCATGGTCCCGCCTATCCTCTCTCTTATGGCCCCGCTTATCTGCTTTCTTCTGATCCCACATGCTCTCTACTCGGTGAGCGATCCCTACCACGTACTGAAACGAAACATCTGACTCTAACTCCCAAGCCATGCTAAACCGAATATCATACCTGTGCCCCTCAATGAATCTACGAACATGCTCTCTAACTGTAACGACCAATGTAGGTGCATGTCTGGCTAAATCACTGAATCTAACGACATACTCTGACACTGACATAGTGCCCTGCCGCAGCTACTCAAACTCCACGCGCCATGCATCTCGAAGGGACTGAGGTACAAACTCTCTCAGTAATATCTATGAAAACTGAATCCATGTAAGTGAAGCTGACTCGGCCGGGCTACCTAATTCACACGCCTGCCACCACTGATAAGCCGCTCCCCTGAGACGGAACGTTGCAAAAGCAACCCCGCTCGTCTCCACAATACCCATAGTATGAAGAATGCGGTGACACTCCTCTAGGAAACCCTGGGCATCGTCTATCGCCAACCCACTGAAGGTAGGAGGGTGGTACTTCTTGTACCTCTCAAGTCTAAGCTGTTCTTCCTCAGATGCTGCTGCCCTAACCATGTGCTGAACTGGGACCATATGCTGTGTCGCCATGACACCTTGAACCTGACCAATATGAACTCGCTACTCTGGAGTGTGGGTGGTGGGAGTCTGGGTTCCTCCCCCAGTCTGTGAAATAGCTGGTGCAACCTGAATCAACCCCGCCTGAGCCAATGTACCAAACATGTTTAGGAACTGTGCTAAGGTCTCCTGAAGTCTGGGGGTAATATCATCAGTAACTGCAGCTCGTGTCCTCACTATCTGTGAGGGAATGGAATGATAAAATTTCAAACTTCGAGATCAATGAACTCGCACGATAGGAATGAAGGAAGAAAAACTGTCCTAATAGTTCCGTAGCCTCTTGAAGATAAGTGCAGATGTCTCCGTACCGATCCGCAAGACTCTACTAAACTCGCTTATGACTCGTAGCACCTATAAACCTAGAGCTCTGATACCAACTTGTCACGACCTAATTTTTCCTCCGTTGGGTATCGTGATGGAACCTAGTCTTAGGGACTAGGTAAGCCTAACATTTACTGAATAACAACAATAATTAAATAATATCTAACAATTTTCTGAAAATAGAAATCTCTATAAAATTTATAATTCCCAAAACCGGTAGTACAAGTCATAAGCTCTACAGAGTTTGCTATAAATTTCTGTATACAACTGCTTGGAAATAGGTAAAACAATGTGAATACAAAATAAGAAGATGACTCTGAAGCTTGCGAAGGCAGCAATATGTTTACCATAAGTCTCCACAGTAGCAAGTCCGCGCAGCTAGCTAATTATCAACTGACTTCGAAATACCTGGATCTGCACAAAACAAAATATGCAGAAGTGTAGTATGAGTAAACCACGACGGTACCCAGAAAGTATCAAGACTAACCTCAGTGGAGTAGTGACGAGGAATAGTCAAGACACCTACTGGACTAAATAACCTAAACAAGTATAAGTATAGAAACAACAGAGTATGATATCTACGTAAAGACTACGCGAAGTGGCAATTAATACGGTAATTGTAATAAGTTAGGAAAACAACAACTATCAACGGAATACCATAATAACAACATAGAAGAATGAACGGAAACACAACCTAAGTCCGATAAACACAGATAAAGAAAAGGACAAGTAACCACTCAACAATACGACAACTTTCACACCGGGTTTTAGTCAATAAATTCCACGAGGTACCGAACCTCATACTATTCACAACTCACGGGTTCCAATACCTGAATCCTAACACTTGGCATCCTGTGCCCTCGTTACACTTCATAACCGCACTGACGACTCACGTGCCAAATAGAGCCATTCTCACATAGAAGGCAAGTAAACACGAGTGTTCATCTATACTTAACAAATATCAAGAAAACTTCTTAGCCGATAAGAGTGCTCAACTACGTGTATACTTGTACAAGTGTCCTAACATAGTTCGTGCCAACTGGTAAGTACAGGAAAAGAAATGGACAACACGTAGAATGTTTTCACACAACTTTTCACAAGATAAAGCTCACACAGGTAAGTGTACCGCTACACAAGTATCAACAACAAGAATGCCCCCAGGCCATTACAAGTCATCACAAATCATTCCTGGACATAGCCCACCTTGTCTCGCCACGTGTGCAATAGTAAAGTAAATGCTCGCCTTGTCTCGCCACACGCGCACAATAATGTTCCCACCTTGTCTCGCCACGTGTGCAATAGTAAAGTAAATGCTCGCCTTGTCTCGCCACACGTGCATAGTAATGTTTCCACCTTGTCCCGCCACATGCGCAACCCACATATATATATATATATATCCCGCCTTGTCATGCCACATGTGCAAATATTAATAGTAACAGTAGCACGGCAGAAACCTCGTGCAACCCCATAACAAAGAGATGTCAACAAAGGGCACTCCCGAGATATTGTCTCGTAGTCCCAAAAGTAAATACTCAACATGGGATCTCCCGAGGTACCGACTCGTAATCCCAAAGTAAATGCTCAACAGGGGACCTCCCGAGGTACCGCCTCGTAGTCCCAAAAGTAATGTAAGACAGGGGAATCTCCCGAGGTACCTCCTCGTAGTCCCAAAGTAAATATGCAAGAACGACAAGTACAACAACAATAATAACACTAATACAAGGGTACGACAAATAAATCAACTCAGCAATTCCAGAACTCAAAGGAACGGATCAATTAATTCACAAGGAGTGGCCACAATAGAGAATGCTAGTCATTATAAGAACACCTCAACAAGAAAAGAAATATTATGTAACAACTGTCCATGATGTACAATTTGACAACTAGGGAGCTAACACAAGGCGAATAATTCCAAATAAGGACAAGTCAACTAAAATATAGGATATCTAACTTCTTTTAAGGTTGGCAATTAAGAAAGAGATACAACAAATTCAATTAGGGATAAACAGCAAAAAGATAATCATAGCCTCAATTAAGGATGAAAAATTACAAAAGAGATAATTATAACTTCAAATAAAGATAAGTAGTTAGGGGAAAGATAACATGGCAATAGAAGATATAACAATTTCAGTTAAGGCACATATGAATCAAATAAGCATCAAGGTCGGATCATGAAACAATTAATTCTATTTAAAGTAGGTAGAGGTGAAACTAGTAATTAAGAGACGTATTCATAACATAACAACTGCATAATCAGTGAATACAAGGACCTAAGAACCCTAAAAGGCCAACTTTCCACAAATAAGTATGAGCACGTACTCGTCATCTCGCATACATGGACTACAATTAGCATAGAAGACTCAAATCCTAAGGGGTAGTTCCCCCATACGAAGTTAGGCAAGATACTTACCTCAAACCAAGCTCAATCAATGGGTAACGATGCCTTTTCACGAATATCCGACTCCGAATGGCCCAAATCTATCCAGAATCAATTACATACCATAAATACAACTATAATAAACTAATCTAATTAATGAAATCAAAGCTAAAGCAAGAATTTACAAAATCGCCCCAAAAGGTTGACTCGGGCCCACGTCTCGGAATCGGGTAAAAGTCACAAAATACGTGTCACGACCCAAAATTCATTAAAGGTCGTGATGTCGCCGGACATCGCTGTTATGTAAGCCACAAATAAATACTAGCTTGGTGGCACGACCCAAAATTCCGCCACAGGTGTCGTGATGGCACCTAGTCTCTAATACCAGGTAAGCCGATTTCAATTACATTTTTGAAGCTATTTTGTTTGAATTAAATAAGTAATCAAAACTAACAGCGGAACAAATAAGAATATACAACCTCCTAAGACAGGTACTACTAAGTCACGAACTCTAGCTGAATACATGGAATGATCACGAGGACCAAATATATAATACTGTTTGATTAGAAATTAACAGTACAATGAAATGAACAAAATTCCAAGGGATTGCGATGACCAAGCAGCTCTACCTTAATTCCTTGGGATCACACTCTAACTCTGTCCGGGTCCGATACCTCCAATACATGACTCTGCACAAAAATATGCAGAAGTGTAGTATGAGTACACCACGGTCGGTACCCAGTAAGTATCAAGACTAACCTCAGTGGAGTAGAGACGAGGTACACTCAAGACACTCTCTAGTCTAATAACCCGTGCAATATAGTATACAAAATAATACTGAAAAATAACTAGCAATGATAACAACAAAATCAAGCAGTGATATAACAACAATGCAACAAGAACATCATAATTATTGCTCAGACGAATAAGGAACACAAGTACAATCAATTAATCAAGTCCTTCAAATATAAATTCTTTCGCCTATACG
This sequence comes from Nicotiana otophora, assembly GCA_000715115.1. Classification (NCBI taxonomy): domain Eukaryota; kingdom Viridiplantae; phylum Streptophyta; class Magnoliopsida; order Solanales; family Solanaceae; genus Nicotiana; species Nicotiana otophora. Next base: position 10,405 of record AWOL01S0004926.1, on the reverse strand, counting down.
TTTTCAAATAATAATCTTCAGGATATAATACTTTCCAATAAATATATTTTCAAGTAAAAGTCACCATGTGACACCTCATTTCACAATCATAAAAATTACGGGTCTCAGCCCACTTTTATATTTTTTTCATGGCACCTCGTGCCCATATTTCTATCACCATCACAAGGACAACTCACGTTTCAAGATATCAATATATATAAGATCCGCATGATCAATTTATTTTCACTAAAGTAAGGTTAAAAGCTTTAAATTAAGTAAGAAATCAACAAAGGAATGAATTTATTTTAGAAATTATTTGGGTGAAGAAAATAATATTTCAATTAAAATGAAGCATCCGAAGACTACTAATTTGGATGTAAATTTATTAAATTAAAACATAATAGAAATTTATTTTATTCGAATCAACTCAATTCTTGAAAACCAGTAAAAACTATAAACACAAATCTGCAGATTCTTGTACAAAGAGCCAAAGCCAACACAATACAACAAAGAGTACAAAACACATAATAAAATCAAATAATACATCACAGAAGACCACAAGAATTTACATATCACGGAAAAATAAAATAACCAAAGGCAAGTGCATCCATAGAAAAATATCAACAAAAGGGCACTTTCGAGGTACCGTCTCGTAGTCCCAAAAGTAAATATGCAATACATAGGGGAATCTCCCGAGGTACCGCCTCGTAGTCCCAAAAGTAAATGTGCAAGGCAGGGGGATCTCCCGGAATACCGTTTCGTAGTCCCAAAGTAAATATGCAAGACATGGGGGGATCTCCCGAGGTACCGCCTCGTAGTCCCAAAGTAAATATGAAGGGCAGGGAGATCTCCCGGAATACTGTTCCGTAGTCCCAAAGTAATTATGATTTCAACAACTGCACATCAAGTGCTCACATATCACAAATGGCTCATCAAGTGCTCAAATATTACAACATATCATAATTTGCACATCGAGTGCTCAAATATTTCAACTTGCCACAGAAATCAACAGTACATCATTTTCCACAATAAAGAGCCCATGGCTCGACCATAATGTGCACAAAAAGCTTAACAAAAATATACAGGAGTGAACAACTCAACAAAATAATATTTCACATAAATTCAAGGTGGCAATCACATCAAATCATCATATAAAAATAATTTCAACAAACAAGGATCTAGGCATGGCAAATAGAGGATTTAATAAGTGCCAATAATTTCCAACTTTATACATAAGGGCGTCTAAGGATTTTAATCAACGAAATTTGCACATATAAACCAAGTACGTACTCGTCACCTCGCGTACATGGTTTTCAATTACACAATTTGTACATAATACTCAATGCCTAAGGGATATTTCCCCCACTCGATGTTAAGCAAGACACTTACCTTTTTGAAGTTATGCTGATATTCTAAAATCGCTTTCTTGCTTGAATTGACCTCAGGACCGCTCAAATCTATCCAAATTAAATGTATAACTTCATTAAAATTCATCGGAAATAATTCCGGATAATAAGATGTCGACTTAAAAATTTATTCCAAAATGTCAACAAAAATCAACATGTGGGCCGCTTCTCGGAACCCGACAAAAGTCTTACGAAATCCGAACACCCATTCCGATACGAGTTCAACCATACCAATTTTATCGAATTCCAATAACAAATCGACCTCCAAATCTTAAATTTGTGGTTTATGAAATTTCTATAATTGTTTCAAAATTTCCATCTCAAAGTACTAATTAAATGATGAAATCAATGATATATTCATGTATAATAACCAAATCCGAGTTAGAATCACTTACCCCGATAAATTTCTTGAAAAACTCACGAAACATCGTCTCAAACCGAGCTCCCAGAGTCCAAAAATGAAATAATAACCTAAACTTCGGATATATAGTACATCCTCTGAACTTCCAATGTGCGATCCGCACAAAAATGGTGCGGCCGCACATCCCCAGCTCCTGCGGTCGCACAAAAATGGTGCGGCCACACTTCACAGCCTTCTCCTCTACCATGCTTCAGTAAATTGGCCATAACTTTCTCTACCGATGTCCGAATTATGATATCTCTATATTTCTGGAACCTAGACACGAAGGCTACAATTTTCGTTTTTGAATCATCTCAAAATTCTTTGTTGATCAAAAGATATAAGCTTCCGAAATCGGACCGGTGAATCTGCAGAACCCTCTAGAGTGCGGCCGCAGACAGAATTGTGCGGTCTGCGCCCCTCCTCTGAGATCCGCACTTTTCTAATGCGTCCGCACTCTTATGTGAGGTCCGCACCTCTCCTTCTCCTCAGCACCCTAAAATGTGCGGTCCGCACCCCCAAAAGTGCCAGAACAATATTAGAGTACCGAAATGCCCGTACTCGCTCAAAACTCACCCCAAAACTCATCCGGAACCTCCCGGACACAAACCATATATGTATTTCAATCATAAAATATGCTACGGACCTGGTCGCGCACTCAAAACACTGAAAAAGGTCGTCTTGGCCCGATATTGACCATGGTCAAACTCCCAAATTTCTTAACTTTACCAATTTCTCAACCAATGATCCAAAAATACACCCAAGCCACTCGGACCTCAACCAAATATATCAACATGTCCCAAAATACAATACGATCTTAGTGGAGGCTTCAAATCTTGTCAAACAACGTCAAAATTATGAATCACGCCTCGAATCGAATTATGGATGTTCGAATCTCCCAACTTCTATGTTTTGCGCTGAAATGTATCAAATCAATCCGGAATGACTTCAAATTTTGCACACAAGTCATAAATGACATAATGTAGGTATTTCAATTTTCAGAATAGGATTCTGGCCCCAATATCAAAAAGTCAACTCCCCGGTCAACTCTTTTCTTTTAAGCTTCTTAAATAAGAATTGTTCTTTTAATTAAATTTTAAATCTTCTGAAAATCAAACTCGACCACACCCCGCGGGTCATAATACTTATTACGAAGTTGCTCGAGACCTTAAGTCAGTAAACGGGGCGTTAACTTGGTTCTCATATTAATATTTTTGAAATCATATTCCTTTCAATTAAATGGTGAAAGATGAAATTTACAAAATAAATAATAATATTTTTTAACAATTCCAATACATAACAACCCATAATCATCCCAAAATCCGGTGTCATAAGTGCATGAGCATTTACTAGGAATATAAAATAAAATACAACAACTGTCCGAAATACAAATTGGACAGGAAAAATGTAAGTACTCTGAAGGAGACTCTGCCGGCTGCAGATCGTAGTATAGAATGTAGCTCACCTAAGTCCCCGCCATAACCGCGCCTCTGCGCCCACAAGGCCACTAGACATATATGCACCTGCACACAAACACACAACAAGTGTAGCATGAGTATGTAAATCAACGCGTACCCAGTAAGTATCCCGCCTAACCCCGAAGAAGTAGTGACGAAGGGTCGACTTCGACACTTACTAAGGGCCAATAATATGATAATATGAAAATATAATTAAGCATGATATAAATAAAAATAAAACTCAGAACAAGAAATAACTAAATAATTCATCACCATATTTAAGAATCCAAATCACTTCCTTCATTTAAAACAAATAATCTTTCAAATAATGAATTTATATCAATTATAAAAGGGAATTCCACCGAGAACATTCAGCCTGATCCAACATAAATGTAAACTGTGCACTGCCAAGGAAAATCCTTATATAAACCATGTATTTAACTTGCAATGGACGGGAATAACTTACCTTGGCATAGATGATGAAAATCTCCCTTCCAACAGCTCCAAAAATTGCCCATCCAAAAACAACGAAATGAAGGAAAATGGCCAAATCTCATCTTAAAATGATACTGCCCAGCCCGACTTCTCGCTTATGGGGTCCAACGGCTGCTCTTGCGGCTCCGCACCTGCAGAAAGTGCATTCAGCTTTGGTTCAAGCTCGGCCCAATAGCCCCCCGCATCTGCGCCGCTTACGCACTTCTGCGCCTTCGCTTCTGCGACTCCACGTACGTTGGTGCGACCCCGCTTCTACGGAACTTGACCACATCTGCGATCCCAGCCTACCTCAGCCAGAACCACTTCTGCGATCCTCTTGGCCGTTGCTGCGGCTCCGCACCTGCAGTCAAAACCTCGTAGGTGTGGTTACACCAGAAGACAAATGCTTCAGTTTTCCTTCCAAGTCCAAACTCGATCCGTTAACCATCCGGAATCCACCCGAGGCCCTCGCGACCTCAACCAAATATACCAACACGTCCCAAAACACACTACGAACTTAGTCGAGGTCTCAAATCGCTAAACAACATCGAAACTATGAATCACCCTTCAATCCAAACTTAATGAACTTTGAAATTCTAAGCTTTTTCAATCGACGCCGAAACCTATCAAATCACGTCCGATTGACCTCAAATTTTGCACACAAGTCATAATTGACATTACGTACCTATTCCAACTTCCGGAATCGGAATCCGACCCCGATATCCAAAAAGTCCACTTCCGGTCAAGCTTCTCAAAAACCTTCAAATATCTAACTTTCGCTAAATGACACTAAAATGACATACAGACCTCCGAATGCACTTCCGGACGCGCTCCCAATACCAGAATCACCATACAGAGCTATTCCAGTCTTAGAATCCCAAACGGACATCGATAACATTGAAATGCACTTCAACCCAAATTTATGAAATTCTTTCAAAATGCTAACTTCCACAATAGACACCGAAACATTCCCAGGTTATCCAAAACCCGACTCGGACATACGTCCAAGTCCAAGATCATCATACGAACCTGTTGGAACCTTCAAATCCCGATTCCGAGGTCGTCTACTCCAAAAATCACACTTTAGTCAATTTCTTCAACTTAAGGCTCCTGAAATTGGAATTTTGTTTCTTTACAAATCAACTCCGAACTTCCTAAAATTAAATTCCGACCACGCGTACAAGTCATAATACCTAAAGTGAAGCTGCTCAGGGTCTCAAACCGCTGAATGGCGCGCTAGAGCTCAAAACGACGGGTCGGGTCATTACATTCTCTCCCACTTAAACATATGTTCATCCGCGAACGTGCTAAAAACTACTCTGGAGTTGTCTGAAATCGCTGTTAACACCTCGCACACCTACCCGTTCTACCACAACCCGGTTGAGCACCTTTGCTCGAGCAAACCTGAAAATCCTCCCTTTTAGCTAGTCAAATAAGCCTTAGAGCCAAATTCCAACATCTAAAATTCTCTACCAGGTCTGTTCCAACATACGAACACCGTATCTATCACTACATGATGTACCGACACATGATTGTATACTCTTACTAAATTCCTACCATGCACTGCATAATTTACATGACCATAATAACATCCCCCGATAACAACAGCCGAAAACCCAGGAATCTAATGCTCACAACACACCTCATGACCCATATAAATCATGTTCCAACTCTTGAAATATTGCCACGGCAGAGAAGATGTGTAGAACTCATAACCACCTACCGAATCACAATTTATGGAGTCTCTCCTCCCGACAAGAACCACTACCTCATTCTAGACTGAATAGAAATATTTACTCTTTAATAAGCTTCATATAAATTCGATCGCACTGATCCCGGGTCCAATAATCTCGTCTCACCCTGTACAAGCTACTCAGGCAATAAGCCATCTCAGACAGTGCCAAAAGTCTCATAGGATACCACAATGTGCCAACAATCCACAAACTCGAATGTGGTACATAAGGAAAAACGAACTCTGGAAAGAGTTACTCAACCCACGTAGCTAATTAAACAACCGAAAGGATGTTATAAACCTTCCTCAGGAAATGAGAAGCAAAGCACGCAATAATAAATATGGGAAACTGTACTCAATAACACACTGTTGCGGCGTGCAATCCGATCTACACATGATACCGTTGTGGCATGTAACCCGATCCAACCATGATACCCGTGGCAGCATGCCACCCGATCCAACCATAATAATCTAAAGAAGACACATATCGAGCCGCAACGCTCATACACACGAAATGCCCGAATATCAACCATAAGCACGCCAAGTGCATATTACAAATCCTAGGGAGACAGGTAGCATCACGCGCTACAAAACTCAAGCACCACTAATGTGTGATATATGACCTGCATCTCGAGAACCATCCTGCTCACATAATACCACAAACCATACGGGATCTCAATACGAGTGCGAATAATCAAACCACCTCACAACCCACTTGGTATAATATAGATTACACGTGATAGCTGATGATAGGAATAACATCCAAGGCCCGAAAACCCTTCTGAAAACAACGATGCTGAGAAGAGCACATCCGGCCTGATATAGAGCCTACATTCATATTTAGATCCATCCACAGACTTCAAACTGATTCTGATCATATCAGGCTTGGCTAAATAGCCTCGCAAGGTTCCACAATAGCCCTTTTTCCCATGGCACACAAGAACAACCGTCGGATCCGGAACAAACTTCCACAACTCACAATCAAATGAACCAAGTGCCCTTCAGGCATAATTTCTCACATTAGAGATAGTACCACAATATCCATACTTGGTTTTAAATCTTTAATCAATCAAGTGACTACATGTCACACTTATATAATCTTCCATGGGATATACTCCCACGACCTTCCACACCAGGTAACAAGTCTGCACATCCGTACCACCGGTCACACTAATGCTGTAAAGCAAATCAAGAAGCTGCAAGTTAGTACACAAGGCCTCTTATACAAGATACCGATCTCAAGTGATGCTAAGGAAAATACCAGCTTATTCTAAACATCTGAATTCTTCCCTGCTTATCCGAGCTCGTGAGATTCTTGTCGACATTAACTGCAACCTTGATCCTCAACTACCAATTCCCATGCTGCTCACTGCACCAAACATACCAATACGCAAGAGTATCAGAATTTCATCATAACTCCCGAACCACCAATAGGGTACACACTTCATCATATAGAAACTTTTCACTTAACTCATTTTAGGAGAACCATTTCCACACGTGACTAAATGTCCATAACCGTAGAAAATGCAAACCTCGAGTGGTGGTCTAAACCACCATAATTCTTCCGGGATCCATCTACACATAACATGCCATAATACTCGAATGCTTCCAAATAAAATCAATTACGGCGGCCGTTAAACCTCGCACGTACAGCCACAAATCATATGTATAACTCAACACGCTGAAGGAACTAATCATTGCCACCATCATGCCAATTTAACCATAGCTAACCGAATCCGACTTCTTCTAATTTACTCTAGACTTGCCTTAGGAATAATAATAGCCCCATTAAAAACATCATGAACCCAAATCTGCACTCATCCTGAGTGACCTTATTTCACGAGACCACGTTATCTCCAAAACCCACAAACCATCTCATACCCTCCTTATGCGCATATTCACATCTTCAACTGGTACACCCATTCTGAAAACCCCTCTAGGAACCCGAAGTTATCTTCTCCCATTCCTCAAATGCCACACCGCAAACCGATGGTAACATAGAACATTCCAAGTCCCCTTTTCCATAATCCGCTGCCAAAACTTGGTACTTAACCATACCACAGACTCGAAATCCTTAGGCACCACACCTTAAACTTTGAACCTACTAGGACCATTGTTGAGTGTCACCCACTCTGACTTGTCCCAGAATATAATCAAACTCCAAGTCACTGCTAGCACATGAACACCCTCTCAAAGAAGCAACCGATTGAATTCCTCTCCTTATACATCACATCCATACGAAGCATAAACTCTGGGTCTTCCCAAAACCTAAACATTAACTGATAAGATCAAAGATAGCACACATTCTTCAAATCCTTTGCTCAAATTACCGCTTATGTTCTCTTTCCTTAGTCGTAATAATCTACCAATATGCCGATACCAAGAAATCTCACAAGTAGACAACCATGCAATCCAATTATTAGCGGTGGGGGCTCTCCCTCTTAGCTTGAAGCTACCATTGCATGACCCTGGGACCTACCCAGATTCCTTCTTCCTTACTGACATGACCTTGTGCAATCGACCCGCCAAATTCCTCGAAATCTTCCTCTTAACCATTTCATGAACGCCTTGAATCACTAGCCATATTTACATATTTGACCTCTTACCGGATAGCCAGTAAAATTCTTCATAGAAGTTTCATCATCACCACGCAACAGTTAAGCTGCTCACCAGAAATAACCCACCTGAGAAAATTCCATGCCTACATCTTCCAACAATGCTGCATCGAGTACAATTACTACGAAACAAATAAACTATCCTGAGCCCGTGCTCATTCGCTGGCTGTACAAGCCTATTCACTCCCCATTGGCGTAAACTAAATGTGCGACAATACATCCCAATCCAAAGTCATGTTGTATCCTTCTTCATATCATGCGTCTCCTTTCCGTCGTATCCAACCCTTCTCTGTATAGCAGCTAATATTCCAACTTAAGTTTGTAGACTTAGTCACTGTCCACCATGAGTTCCAAATCACTCTAAACTTTTCCCAAGGCGTATAGTCATCCTACCACATAACCCATATGCTACTCTGCCACTCTCCCACTTTGGTCAAACCCTCTCCTTTAAGAAACTACCCGACTTCTATTTCTCACACTTGGCCTTCTAGAAGTTTAACCACCACAATACACCTCCCATATGTTCTTCCTCATCCTTCGCTACCCAGTTGTTTCTTTAAATCAAAATCCATCTCTGTAGCACCTGAACTAATAGATCGCTACCAACTTTAAACCTTTTCGAAGATCATCTTCCTTGAGCCCTCAACACCCGAATCACCGATTAAGTCCTGAACCACCGCACACTGCGATCTCTGACAGCCGCTTCCCCAGCACTGTTTGCCCGAAGGCAAATTGATGAAGACCATAACACCGGCGAACTTAACACATTCAATCCAGGGCGACGATACCATATCACATATTGAAATTCCACCATGCTCGAAATACCAAGTCTCGTTACTCCATCAACCCAAACCTGAACATTCATAGTCCGATTGCCTTTCCTTCGCCGGAAATAAAATACCGGATCTCTGAATCATGCACTGAGTAAACCTCATTTCCAAGTCATTCATTGCTTCGACGCATAGACAAGCATCCTACTATTAAACAAACACAGTGCGATAGCAATACACAAATTGTCATAACAATCAATGCCAAACCTTAAAACCTTAGGTAATACTGACACCGAGCTACAACGACAGAACGACCTTCCGTAAGGCGACGACAATAGCCCAATCAAATACGCAGGGTGAAACATCCTGCACCACATATGTAGTACCATTAAAATTCCTCGATTCCTAATTTATAACAAGCGTTTCATGTCGCATAAGACTGAATAGGAAGGGAATGAAGGCATAAGCCTCAAGGAATTGGATCGCACGATGAGGGATCAAGAAGGGAAGTGCTCCTAACAGTCCTGGAGCCTTTCGAAGATAAGTACAGACGTCTCTGTACCGATACGCAAGACTCTACTAGACTCGCTCATGACTCGTGAGACCTAAGTGAACCTAGTGCTCTGATACCATGTTGTCAGGCAAGCCAAAAATAAATACTAACTTGGTTCTCATTTTAATATTTTTGAAATCATATTCCTTTCAATTAAATGGTGAAAGATGAAATTTACAAAATAAATAATAATATTTTTTAACAATTCCAATACATAACAACCCATAATCATCCCAAAACCTGGTGTCACAAGTGCATGAGCATTTACTAGGAATATAAAACAAAATACAACAGCTGTCCGGAATACAAACTTGACAGGAAAAATATAAGTACTCTGAAGGAGACTCTGCCGGCTACGGATCGTAGTATAGAATGCAGCTCACCTAAATCCCTGCCATAACCGCACCTCTGCGCCCACAAGGCCACTAGATATATATGCACCTGCACAAAACGTGCAACAAGTGTAGCATGAGTACGTAAATCAACGCGTACCCAGTAAGTATCCCGCCTAACCCCGAAGAAGTAGTGACGAGAGGTCGACTTCGACACTTACTAAGGGCCAACAATATGATAATATGAAATTCTAATTAAGCATGATATAAATAACAATAAAACTCAGAACAAGAAATAACTGAACAATTCATCACCATATTTAAGAATCCAAATCGCTTCCTTCATTTAAAGCTAATAATTATTCAAATAATGAATTTATACCAATTATAAAAGGGAATTCCACCGAGGACGTTCGGCCCCGATCCAACATAAATGTAAACTGTGCACTGCCGAGGGTCGAACGATACGAACCATAGATGCATCTGTTACCCCGCTCGCGGATCATACATGAGACGCGGTCAAATATAAATTATCAATAAATCATAATTCTTTCTTGATTCTTTTCAAAATAAAGACAATTTAACTTGAAGATTTTAAATCCTTAAAATCCCCAACTCAGTTTCATTTGATAACCCCGCTCGTGGATCATATTTGCGACACAGTCAAATATAAATTATCAATAAATC
>AWOL01S0004925.1:64870-76687 GCA_000715115.1 Nicotiana otophora | reverse complement strand
AATCACCTTCACCTTATCCAGGGCATCCTGGACCAAATCTGTACCCAATAATCGGGCCTCGCCAGGCTCAAACCATCCCACTGGGGACCAGAACCGCCTACCGTACAAAGCCTCATATGGTACCATCTGAATGCTGGACTGGTNCCGCATAACTCTTCTACCTGGACTGGGTTATGCGAAGTCTCTCCTGAATCACCTTCACCTTATCCAGGGCATCCTGGACCAAATCTGTACCCAATAATCGGGCCTCGCCAGGCTCAAACCATCCCACTGGGGACCAGAACCGCCTACCGTACAAAGCCTCATATGGTACCATCTGAATGCTGGACTGGTAACTATTGTTGTAAGCAAACTCTGCAAGTGGAAAGTATTGGTCCCATGACCCTCCGAACTCCATCACACAGGCATAGAGCATATCCTTAAGAATCTGAATTGTGCGCTCGGATTGCCCGTTCGTTTGAGGGTGAAAGGGTGTGCTCAACTCCACCCTAGTACCCAACTCCTACTGTACTGCTCTCCAAAACCGTGATGTGAACTGTATACCTCTGTCTGAAATGACAGATACTGGAATATCATGAAGGCAGACAATCTCTCTGATATAAATCTCAGCCAACCTCTCAGAAGAATAAGTGGTCAACACTGGAATAAAATGAGCTAACTTAGTCAGTCGATCCACGATCACCCAAATAGCATTGAACCTTCTCAAAGTACATGGAAGTCTAACTACAAAGTCCATGGTAATCTACTCCCACTTCCACTCTGGTATCTCTAACCTCTGAAGTAATCCACCCGACCTCGGGTGCTCATATTTGACCTGCTGACAGTTGAGACACTTGACCACAAACCCAACTATATCCTTCTTCATTCTCCTCCACCAGTAGTGCTGTCTCAAATCCCGGTACATCTTCGCGGCACCGGGATGAATGGAGTACCGCGAGCTGTGGGCCTCCTCGAGAATCAACTCCTGAAGCCCATCTACATTGGGCACACAGATTCGGCCATGCATCCTCATCACACCATCATCACCAATAATCACATCTCTGGCATCACCTCGCTGAACCTTGTCCTGATGAACTAGAAGATGAGGATCATCATACTGGCACTCTTTGATACGGTCATAAAGAGAAGGCTGAGCAACCACACAAGCTAATACCTGGCTAGGCTCTGAAATATCCAATCTCACAAAATGACTGGCTAAGGCCTGAACATCCAAGGCTAAGGGCCTCTTAGCTACTGGAAGATATGCCAAACTTCCCAAACTCTCTGCCCGGCGACTCAAGGCGTCGGCCACTATATTGGCCTTCCCGGGTGGTATAATATAGTGATATCATAGTCTGTAAGTAGCTCCAACCACCTCCGCTGATGCAAATTAAGGTCCTTCTGCCTGAACAAGTGCTGCAAACTCTGGTGATCAGTGTAAATCTCATAGGGAACACTGTACAAATAATGATGCCAGATCTTTAGGGCGTGAACAATAGCTGCTAACTCGAGATCATGAACCGGATAATTCTTCTCATACACCTTCAACTGTCTAGATGCGTAGGCAATCACCCTACCGTCCTGCATCAATACTGCTCCAAGGCCAATCCTCGAGGCATCACAATAGATAGTGTAAGAACCCGAACCTAATACTAATACTGGGGCTGTAGTCAAAGCTGTCTTGAGCTTCTGAAACCTCTCCTCACACTCCTCGGTCCACCTCAACGGAGAACCCTTCTGGGTCAATCTGGTCATAGGTGCCGTAATAGATGAAAATCCCTCTACAAAGCGACGGTAATACCCCGCCAAACCAAGAAAACTCTGAATCTCTATAGCTGAGGACGGCCTGGGCCAACTCTGCACTGCTTCAATCTTCTTCGGATCCACCTGGATCCCCTCATTCGATACTATATGACCCAAGAATGCCACTGAGTCTAACCAAAACTCACACTTTGAAAATTTTGCATATAACTTCTTTTCTCTCAAGGTCTGAAGTGCAGTCCTCAGGTGCTGCTCATGATCTTCCCGAGACCGGGAATATACCAGGATGTCATCAATAAACACAATGACAAAGGAATCAAGATAAGGCTGGAACACACTGTGCATCAAATGCATAAAGGCTGCTGGGGAATTGGTCAGCCCAAATGAAATGACAAGAAACTCATAGTGACCATATCTGGTCCTGAAAGCAGTCTTCGGGATGTCCGGCTCCTGAATCTTCAACTGATGATAGCCAGAACATAAGTCAATCTTGGAAAACACACTAGCACTTTGTAACTGATCAAATAAATCATCAATACGAGGCAATGGATACCTGTTCTTCACTGTAACTTTGTTCAACTGCCAATAATCAATACACATACGCATAGAACCATCCTTCTTCTTCACAAATAAGATAGGAGCACCCCAAGGTGACATACTGGGCCGAATGAAGCCCTTATCAAGCAACTCATGTAACTGCTCCTCCAACTCCTTTAATTCAGGAAGAGTCATACGATATGGAGGGATAGATATGGGCTGAGTGCCCGGCAACAAATCAATGCCAAAATCAATATCTCTGTCGGGCGGCATGCCCAGAAGATCAGTTGGAAATATATCTGGAAAGTCCCTCACTACTGGAACTGACTCAACTGTAGGGGTATTAGTATTGACATCCCTTACATAGGCTAAATACGCATCACACCCTTTCTCAACCATTCGCTGAGCCTTAAGAAATGAAATGACCCTGCGGGAAGTATACTCTAAGGTACCTCTCCACTCTAATCTCGGAACGCCTGGCATAGCTAGCATCACGGTCTTAGCGTGACAATGAAGAATAGCATAATGGGGAGACAACCAGTCCATGCCCAAGATAACATCAAAATCTACCATACTGAGTAATAACAAATTGGCTATGGTCTCAAAACCACTAAGAGCAATCAAACACGACCGATATACGCGGTCCACAATGAGAGAATCTCCCACGGGAGTAGATACATAAATAGGGGAACTCAAAGAATCCTGAGATATCCCCAAATGTGGAGCAAAATAAGAAGACATATATGAATACGTAGAGCCTGGGTCAAATAATACTGATGCATCCCTATGACAGACAGGAACGATACCTGTGATGACTGAATCTAGAGCAACGGCCTCTGAACGGGCTGGAAGGGCATAGTACCTGGCCTGGCCTCCCCCTCTAAGGTGACCTCGACCTCCCCGACCTCCACCTCGAGCTGGCTGAGGAGGTGGGGTAGCAGCTGGTGCTGGAAGAATGGTCGGAGGACCCGGTGGAGCACGTGGAGGCTGATAAGTTTGTAAAGGTGTACCCCTCTTAGCTCTGGGAAATATCTAACCATATGACGAGTGTCACCACACTCAAAACAACCTCTCGGAAGACGCAACAGCTGAGACTGACTCGGACCTGGCCTGCTGGACTGGCCGATAATAGCACCTCGAGTAGGAGGCATACTGGATACTGGCGATGCATAATAGGGCTCCTGAGGTTTAGGGGGAGCCGGAACACCGCTGGTTGCCGGAAGAGCTAAATGAACAGGGCGACTCACAAAACCCCTACCATAGTGTGTTGTTGGTGCATGAGCTCCTGAATAATGACTAGTCTCTCGAGACCTCTTGGCCTCTCTCTCCTCTCTGTCCCGGGCAAACATGCCCTCCACTCTTCTGGCAATGCTCATTGCCTGCTGATAAGTCATGTCCATCTCCAACTTCCTGGCCATACTGGTCCGAATACTGGGGTAGAGTCCCTCAATAAAGCGACGAACCCTCTCTCTGACTGTAGCAACTAGAGCCGATGCATGGCGAGCTAACTCACTGAAATGGACTGCATACTCTGACACAGTCATAGCACCCTGACGCAACTGCTCAAACTCCGCGCGCCAAGCATTCCTGAGGCTTTGAGGAATATACTCTTGCAAAAACATCTCTAAAAACTGAGTCCAAGTAAGTGAGGCTGCCTCGTCCAGACTACTTAGCTCATAGGCACGCCACCATTCATATGTTGCTCCCCTCAGCTGGAAAGTGGTTAAAGAAACCCCACTCATCTCCATAATGCCCATAGTGCGGAGAATACGATGACACTCCTCAAGAAAACCCAGAGCATCATCTGAAGCTAGTCCGCTGAAAGTAGGTGGGTGGTATTTCTTGTACCTCTCAAGTCTGAGTTGCTCTGTCTCAGAAGCAGCTACCCTGATCTCATGCTGAACCGGAGCCACTGGGGCATAGGAATATACTCTGGGGCCTGATCAACCTGGACCCCCTGCTCAAGAGTGCGGGCTGCAGGAGTCTGTGCCCCTCCCCAAGCCTAAGATGTAGCGGGAGCTATCAGAAAAAGTCCATCCTGAGCCAGATTGCTGAACATGCTCATGAACTGAGCTAAAGTCTTCTGGAGGGCAGGAGTAGGAATAAGGATCTCCGGTGCTGGCCCTCATGCTGGAGCTGCTGGGGGCTCCTCTAACACAGCTCTCGCAGGTGCTAGGGCTGCACCGCATGGTCGTCCTCTACCCCGACCCCGGCCTCTGGTGGCTCTGGTAGGGGGCTCGGGTGCTTGATCGTCGGTTCTCCCAGTACAGGTCCTCACCATCTGTGAGAAAGAATAGAATAGAATCTTAGAATTCTTTTTGGTGTCAATAACTCGCACGACAAGGAAATCAAAGAAATATGATTGTTCTTAACAGTTACATAGCCTATCAAAGATAAGTACAGACGTCTCCACACCGATCCGCGAGACTCTAATAAACCGGCTTGTGACTCGCGACTCCTATGAACCTAGTGCTCTGATACCAACTTGTCAGGACCCAAATTTAACCCTCCGTAAGGTGTCGTGATGGCACCTAGTCTTTACGACTAGGTAAGCCAAATATTACAAAAAATATAAAGAAAACACAACATTTAAAAAAACAAAATAAACAGCATATTGTGAATAGCCAAGAGTAGTACCACTCGGCATATACAAAATAATTTCCCAAGGCCCGGAATATCACTAAGTCACAAGTTGCTATAATCTATGTAGCTCTATACAAAAGTCTGAAAATAATAAAGAAAGTCTCTAGGCGAGGGAGTAGAAGGGGACTCCAAAGATCTGCGGACGCAAGCAGTAGTACCTTGAAGTCTCCTAGAATCAGCAACACACACTAACCCCGAGGCTGATATCTCACACCTGGATCTGAACACGAAAAATATATACAGGGAAGGTCATGAGTACACCACAATGGTACCCAGTAAGTGCCAAGCCTAACCTCGGTCGAGTAGTGACGGGGTCAGATCAAGGCCCTACCGGAGTAATTATAATAAATTAAGCAGTAAAAGATATAAGTAAAATTTACGGTAACACAGTTAAAGAGATTCTCGAAAATTTAACAGTTAAGGGATCCCTCGGCTCAGAACAAGGTAAACACAATGGGGAATCTCCCCCGGGATACCATCCCGTAGTTCCAAATGAATATGCAGTACATGGAGATCTCCCGAAATACATCTGTTCAAAGTAAATATGCAGTGCTGGGGGATCTCACGGAATACGTCCGTAGTCCCAAAGTAAATATGAAGTGCTGGGGGATCTCCCGGAATACGTCCGTAGTCCCAAAGTAAATATGCAGTACAGGGGGATCTCCCGGAATACGTCTGTAGTCCCAATTTAAATATGCAACGCAAGATGAAATGGTAGGTATGGCATCAATTTATACAGATTATACTGGACACAGATAAGGAAAATAAGGACTTAACTAAGCATGGCGCATAGAACGTCAATTAGGCAGTTAAAACACGTAAGCATGCTTCTCTAGTCTAAGTTTAACAATTAAATGTATTAGTGCAATTTAATAAGTTAAAAAAAATTATGATTTAGAAAGGAAAAACGTAATTTTTGCAATAATAGCCCGTGAACGTACTCGTCACCTCACGTACACGGCGCCCACACATCAATTAATATCAAACACTTTAAGGGAAAAGTCCCCAACACAAGGTTAGGCAAGCCACTTACCTCGACCGCTCAGATCAACTTGATATCACGTTCTTACCAAAAGTATCCGAATCTATTCAAAATAATTTCATAATGTAAATATAACTACAAGTAAATAATTTAACTAATTAATTCGAAGCTAAAGCGTGAAATTAGGAAAAACGCCCAAATAGTCTCCCCTGGCCCACGTCTCGGAATCGGGTAAAAATCATAAAATACAAAAGCTCATTCACTCCCGAGTCTAACCATATCGAATTTACTAAAATCCGACACCAAAATATCGGTCAAAACCCCCAAATTTGGCCTAAGAACTCTTCTCAATATTTTCGCCCCAAATCTGAATTTAAATGATGAATTCAAGCATAGATTAGTGGAATATAACCATAAGGGAGTTAAGAATCAATACCCAAAATCTCTCCAAATTCCGCATTCTACCGAGCTCTCAATCAAATTTGTGAAATGAACTTCAAACCCTCGAATCTGCCCCTTTTCTGCCTTGTTATTCCGCATCTGCGGACCTTGGGTCGCACCTGCGATGCCGCACCTGCGGAATTTCCTTTGTAGGTGCGGAAACGACTTAATAGGGCTGGGTCCGCTTCTGCGGAAAAAGGGCCGCACATGCGAGTGCGCGCCTGTGGACTATTGTCCGCTTCTGCGATCTCCTCCGCGCCTGCGGTCCTTTAGTACATCTGCGGGCATCACAGATGTAGCATTTTCCTTCGCACTTGCGATCACTGACTAGTGAGTATCTTGACTGTACCTCGACTCTACTCCATTGAGGTTAGTCTTGATACTTACTGGGTACCTACCGTGGTGTACTCATACTATACTTCTGCACATTTTTGTGCAAAGCCAGGTATTGGAGACATCGGACTTGAGAAGACTTAAAGCGTGATCGTAAGGATTCAAGGTAGAGCTGCTTGGTCGTCGCAGTGCTTTGGAGTCTTTTCATTTCATTGTACTATTAATTTTAAATCAAAAAGTATTGTATATTTGGTCCCCGTGATCATTTCATGTATTCAGTTAAAGTTCGTGACTCAGCATTACCAGTCTTGGGAGGTTGTACATTCATATTTGTTCCACTCTTAGTTTTGGTTACTTATTTAATTAAACAAAATGGCTCCAAAAATGTAATTGAAATCGGCTTACCTAGTCTTAGAGACTAGGTGTCATCACGACGCCTGTGGTGGGATTTTTGGATCGTGAGCAGTTGGTATCAGAGCTCTAGGTTCATAGGTTTTACGAATCACGAACGAGTCTAGTAGAGTCTTGCGGATCGGTACGAAGACGTCTGTACTTATCTTCGAGAGGCTACAGAACTGTTAGGAAATTTCACTTCTTTCATTCTTGTCGTACGGATTTGTTAATTGTAGAATTTGAGCCTTTGTATCTCTATTCTCTCACAGATGGTGAGGACACGTGCTACCGGGTTATTTGAGCATGCATCCGCACATACTGCTAGGGCTGCAAGAGGCCGGGGTCGAGGTAGAGGCCGAGGAAGGACACGTGCTACGACTAGAGCACCTATCAGAACAACAGTTGAGGAGCCACCAGTAGCTCCAGTTGGGGGACAGGTACCAGAAGCACCTGTTGTTACCCCCAGAATGCAGGAGATTTTAGCACAGTTCCTGAGTATGTTCAGTGCATTAACTCAGGCGGGATTGATCTCTGTTACACCAAACATTCCGCATATTGGGGGAGTAACTCAGACTTCTATCACAACTCTAGAGCAACACGTTCACGTTGGTCAGGTTCGGGGTGTAGTACCGGTACAACCCGTTATTCCAGTTCGACCGGAGGTCAGGCCCGAGGCATCAGAAGAAGAACAAAAGAGACTTGAAAGGTTTGAGAGGTATAGTCCACCTACTTTCAGTGGCACAGCTATAGAGGATGCCCAAAGATTTCTAGAAATTGTCACTGTATTCTCCGCACCATGGGTATTGTGGAAGTGAGCAGAGTTGCCTTTACTACATTTCAACTATCAGACGCAGTATATCGGTGGTGGCAAATCTATGAAAAAGGTAGATCAGCCGATGCCACACCACCAACTTGGGCTCAATTTTCAGAAATGTTCTTCAAAGAGTTTATTCCAAAGACTCTCATAGATGCGTGGTGCACAGAGTTTGAACGGTTGCATCAGGGCACTATGGCAGTATCAGAATATGCTATCGAGTTTAGTGAGTTAGCCTGCCATGCACCTATCTTAGTTCCTACAATCAGAGAATGGGTCCGCAAATTCATTGAGGGGCTCGATTATGATATTAAAATATGCATGGCTCGAGAATTGCAAATTGATACTCCATTTCAACAAGTAGTAGAGATTACAAGGAAGATTGAGTGTGTTTTAGACGAGTAAAGGGAATCTAAGGAGGCCAAAAGGTCTCGAAGATCTAGAGGGTTTAGTGGATTTTACTCTTCAGCTAGAACCCATTATAGCGGAGGATCGGTCAGCTCAGTCTGCACATCAGATTACTCGGGGTGCTCCAATTTACAGTGCACCATCGATATGAGATTCTTACAGTGGTTATTCTAGTTATCCGGCTCAGACTCAGTACGAGCAGCCGCGACCTCAGAGGAGTTGTTATAAGTATGGTGATACTAGGTATATCCTGAGAGATCGTCCCAAATTTGAGAGGGATGGATTTCATCATAACACTCCAGTTACAAGCTTTATTCCAGTTGATACTCCATGTGCACAGTCAGCTAGAGGTGGAGGACAGGCGGGTAGTGGGCGCCTAAGAGGTGGAGGCCCGACCCGTTGATTTAATCATTATGATTTGGACGAGGCCAATACACCATATGGTGTCGTTACAGGTATGATCCTGATTTTTATTATAAAAGGATATTTTCCTTAATTTGATTCGGGCCTGAATATTGAGGTGAGTCCTCCTATTATGCTCCACTTATGGGTGAGCTTCGTAAATTTGTGACCCACTTATGATTATCCATGTTGGGAGATTTGAAGGTGCGAGCCTGTGTATGTCATTTATTTTTGTACACCATTGAGGGCTATAAGTACAAAAGTAATTTTTTATTATTCATTACAATGGGTTTAATGTGTTTCGGAATAATTGATTCCAATTTTTATGAATTATATGCCCTACCGGTATGAGGAGTCATTATGTGTTGTGAAAACTGTTTATGAAATATATTGAAAAGAAGAAAGAAAGGAAAGTTGAAATTTCAGTTGGCACAATGTGCAAAATACTTGTGATTCGGAGTTAAGGACGAGATCCTCGCATTTTATATATGATGTGGAATATTTAAACCGGGCTACAAGTCGCGGTGGAAGTTATATAAGGACGAGGTCCTTATGGTGAAATATTTATGAGTTTAAAATTATCCCTTTGTGAAATTAATTTGTACAATAATATTTAATAAGGAGTCATGCCTGTTAGGCTTATTTGATAATTCATATATATTTTTCTATTCATATTCAGCCATTTTCGTGCTGTAAACATTGAGTTTAGCCTATGAGGTGAGTGCCCAAATGGCGTTAAATGTGACTCGTTAAGTCAGGTAAATAGTTATGAGATCTTCATGCCTCACATTCTGTCATCAGTATTGTGAAAATTCGAAACGGGGTGTTGGTTAATATGAGATTAATTGATGATGCTAGAATTAATTATGAACAACTTTTAAGACCAGAGATGTGGTGATGAGCATACATATGGCGTGCTTCATGTCCTGATATCATTGGGATAATGTAGTGCTTGTAATGCTGAGATTAGTGTTATTGATATATACCTTGTGGTATTTTGTTGGGTTGTGGATGTGTTGTTAGGAGTTGTTTTGGTGTTACTCTGGCAGGTGGTTAGGCCCAATTACAGGGGAGACTCTGCCGAAATTTCTGAAAATTTGGGAGTTAGAAAAATTTGGGAGATTGATATGTGCGAAAGAAGAGATAAATTATGTTATGTGTTTGAGGGTGAATGATCCTAAGCGAGGGAGAATATAACACCCCGGGTTACTTCAACACTATCAAAAAAGTTGATGTGTGCGTAGGCACGAGTTGCTATAGACAGTTGAGACTAATACCGTGTGTCGAAGTGAAAATCAGGCATTTTGGAAATGATTGGAAAGTTAGGGATTTTGCTTTAAAGCTTATAAGAATGGAGAAAAGAAATAATCTCAAATGAGATGGTATTGTCGGGCTTATTTCTAATGCGGTAATGTGGGATCAACCGTGAGTATATGTGTAAAAGTAAAATCATCAATTTGGTAATCTCAGAATAATTCTTAGCACGTTCGAGGACGAACATTTGTTTAAGATGTGGAGAATGTAATGACCCGGTCGGTCGTTTTTAGTATTTAAGTCCCGTTCAGCGGCATAAGGCCTTGCGTAACTTCGTATTATGTGTATTGACTTACGTGTGTGATTGAATTCAGTTACCGGATGATTCAGAGTTATTTGGGACACTTAGTCCCTAAAACGGAAGCTTAAGTCTTAGGATTTTGATCGTAGTTGGAACTATATGAAGATGACTCCGGAATGGATTTCTGTTGATTCTGTTAGCTCCGTTTGGTATTTTGGACACAAGAGCGTGTTCGGACTGTGAATCTGAGGTCTGTAGCTAATTTAGGCTTGAAATGGCGAAAGTCGAATTTTTGGAGAATTGGACCGGAAGTGAACTTTTTGATATCGTGGTCAGAATCCGATTTCGGAAGTTGGAGTAGGTCCATAATGTCAATTATGACTTGTGGGCAAAATTTGAATTCATTCCGGATTGATTTGATGTGTTTCGGCACAGGTTATAGAATTTGAAAGTTTAAAGTTCATAGATTTTGATTTGGGGTGCGATTCATCGTTTTGATGTTGTTTGAGGTGATTTGATTTTTGATGTTGTTTGAGGTGATTTGAGAATTAGCCTAAGTTCGTATGATGTTTTAGGACTTTGTGTATTTGATTGAGGTCCCGGGGGTCTCGGGTGTGTTTCGGGGTGGTTTCAGATCATTTCGGGCTGTTTCGGAACTGCTATATCTGGTATCTGACTTCCTTCTTCGCGAATGCGAAGAGGAGTTTTGAGGCTGCTGGGATTTGGCCTTTGCGAACTCGAAGGAGGACTCACGAATGTGAAGGTATGCCTGAAGAACCTACACGAATGCGAGGGGCCAGTCGCGAACGCGTAGAAAGAAGGAGGGGACTAAGCCTGGAGTCATCAGCCTTCGCGAACGCGAAGCAGTAGGACTTGAGTGAATTGCGAACGCGAGAGCTTGAATGTGAACGTGAAGAAGAATTTGAGGCAGCGAGATTTTGGCCTTCGCGAACGCAAGACTGAGGTCGCGAACGCGAAGAAGGCCTATCTGGGCAGAATTAAAAGTCCCAAAAATGGAGGTTTGAGTTTATAACTCAAAATCTAATTGGGAGCTCAGTAGAAGGCGATTTTTGAAGAGATTTTTGCGTGGGTGTTTGGGGTAAGTGATTCTTATCCAGTTTTGATTAGTTTCCATGATTATGTCTTTGAATACATCAATTAATTCGGATTTAATGGAGAAAAATCAAGATTTTTGTAAAATCTTCCAAAAACGAAAATTTAAGATTTGGAAGTCGAGTTATTATTGGAATTCGATAAAATTTGTATGGTTGAACTCGTATCGGAATGGGTGTTCAAATTTCATGAAAATTATGTCGGGTTCCGAGGGGCGAGCCCCGCGTTGACTTTTGTTGACTTTTTGGAATGAATTTTTAAGTCGGCGTATTATTATCTGGAATTATTTCCGATGAATTTTAATGAAGTTATACAATTAATTTGGATAGATTTGAGCTGTCCGGAGGTCAACTCAAGCAAGAAGGATATTTTGGAATATCGGCCTAACTTCAAAAAGATAAGTGTCTTGCTTAACCTCGAGTGGGGGAATTACCCCTTAGGCATCGAGTCTTATAT
>AWOL01S0004925.1:44828-63031 GCA_000715115.1 Nicotiana otophora | reverse complement strand
TATTTTGTATATTATATTGCACAGGTTATTAGACTAGTGAGTGTCTTGATTGTACCTCGTCTCTACTCCATTGAGGTTAGTTTTGATACTTACAGGGTACCGACCGTGGTATACTCATACTACACTTCTGTACATTTTTGTGCAGAGCTAGGTATTGGAGACATCGGACTTGAGAAGCGTTAAAGCGGGATCGTAAGGATTCAAGGTAGAGCTGCTTGGTCGTCGTAGTCCATTGGAGTCTTTTCATTTCATTGTATTGTTAATTTTAATTAAACAGTATTGTATATTCGGTCCTCGTGATTATTCCATGTATTCAGTTAGAGTTCATGACTCAGTACTACCAGTCTTGGGAGGTTGTACATTCATATTTGTTCCGTTGTTAGTTTTGGTTACTTATTTAATTACAAAAATGGCTCCAAAAATGTAATTGAAATCGGCTTACCTAGTCTTAGAAACTAGGTTCCATAACGACGTCTGTGGTGGGATTTTTGGGTCGTGACAAGTTAGTAT
Organism: Nicotiana otophora; assembly: GCA_000715115.1. Classification (NCBI taxonomy): domain Eukaryota; kingdom Viridiplantae; phylum Streptophyta; class Magnoliopsida; order Solanales; family Solanaceae; genus Nicotiana; species Nicotiana otophora. The sequence continues at coordinate 62,521 of AWOL01S0004925.1, read as the reverse complement.
CAGAGCTCTAGGTTCATAGGTTCTACAAGTCACGAACGAGTCTAGTAGAGTCTTGCGGATCGGTATGGAGACGTCTGTACTTATCTTCGAGAGGCTATAGAACTGTTAGGAAATTTCCACTTCTTTCATTCCTGTCGTATGGATTTGTCGATTGTAGAATTTGAGCCTTTGTATCTCTATTCTCTCACAGATAGTGAGGACACATGCTACCGGGTTAACTGAGCATGCATCCGCACACACTACTAGGGTTGTAAGAGGCCGAGGCCGAGGTACAGGCCGAGGAAGGGCACGTTCTACAACTAGAGCATCTGTCAGAACAACAGTTGAGGAGCCACCAGTTGCTCCAGTTATGAGACAGGTACCAGAAGCACTTGTTGTTACCCCTGGACTTCAGGAGACTTTAGCACAGTTCCTGAGTATGTTCGGTTCATTAACTCAGGCGGGATTGATCTCTGTTACACCAAACATTCCGCAGATTGGGGGAATAGCTCAGACTCCTATCACAACTCCAGAGCAGCAGGTTCACGTTGTGACTCGCGAATGCGTAAATAAGGTCGCATTCGCGTAGAGTAAGTGGAGCGGAAATAGAAGTCACGCGTTTTGTGCTTCGCCATCACGTGGACGAGTCCGCGATCGCTTAGGTCCGTGATGTTATGCTCCGCGATCGCTTGGGAAAGTCCACGATCGCGTAGAATAAAATCTGGGCGATGGAAAATTGTTCTTCGCGATCACGTGGGAATGTTCGCGAATGTGTAGAGCAAATGTCTGGGCAAAGAGTTTAAATTCTGAAAATGGGACTTCGTTCCATTTTCAGTGTTTGCCGGATTTGAGCTCGGGAATAGGCGATTTTCGGGAGTTTTTTAAGAAAAATAATGGGGTAAGTGTTCTTAACTCAATATTGGTTAAAATACCTAAATCCATAGTTGTTTTTATCATTTAATTGGTGAATTAAGCTGGAGACGTTTGAAAACCCTCTTAGTTTAAATTAAAGATTTGAGGGTCGAGTTGGGGTTAGATTTTAATAAAATTGTTATGATTAGACCCGTGGCTGAATGGGCTTCCAGATTTTGTAACTTTTGTCGAGTTCCGAGATGTGGGCCCTACAGGCAATTTTTGAGCTAAAATTCGGATTTTTTAATGGAAAATTAGCATTTTCTTATGGAATTAATTTCAATAAATTTTATTGACTGAAACGAATTATTTGTGACTAGATTCGAGGCATTCGGAGGCCGATTTGCGAGGCAAAGGCATAGCAGAGTAAAGAATTTCACGCTCTGAGGTAAGTAACAGTTATAAATCTGGTCCTGAGGGTATGAAACCCCGGATTTTGTGTCATGTGATTATTTTGGAGGTGACGCACATGCTAGGTGACAGGCGTGCGGGCGTGCACCGAGGGGATTATGACTTGGTCCGTTCTATGAAACTGTAAAGATGAATAATTTGTTGTTATAATTTGTTGTTATCTATATGCTCTCTATGTGTTGAAGAAATTTGACTATAAATCATGTTAGAAATCATGCTTGGGCTATGTGATAGTATTGTTGGGACCCACATAGGGCACGTACTTATTGAATTATTTGCTAATTTCTATTTTGTGCTCAGTCATGATTTTACTTATGTATCATACCTCAGTCTTTCTTGATATTTGTTGACGCATTATGTTATCTTTTTTTGGGCTGATCTTTGTGATTTCTGAGAGCCCGAGAGACTAGAGAGGTTGAGGACTAAGTAAGGTCGAGGTCCTGTCGGTGAGGTAAGGATATTATGGCACGTGAGTTGTTCGTGCAGGATATTATAGCACGTGAGTTGTCCATGCAGCACGTGAGTTGTCCGTGCAGATTATGGCGCTTGGGCTGTAGGAGCCCCTCCAGAGTCTGTACACCCTAAGTGAGCGCGGGTACCCATTGAGTGTGAGTGCTGAGGGCTGAGAGCCGAGTGATGAGTTGAATGACTGTTGCCTGAGAGGTTGTACTTGCTTTGCATTTGTTATTGCACTTGATTGCTATCTGTCATTGTTGTGAAATCTCTGAAAGATTTTATATCCGGATTACATGAAATTTAACTGTATAAAATTAATTTGACTTAAACTGAAGGATTTGAAAGCATGTCTATTCTTTGCTGGAGTTACTGAAAGTGAAATGTAACTGTGTAGCTCGTCATTATCTTCAGTTCCTTAGTTATTATTGTTACTTGCTGAGTTGGTTGTACTCATACTATATCCTGCACTTCATGTGCAGATCCAGGTGTTCCCGGACATAGAGGGTGTTGATCGTTTCACGCAGTCGATTTTCAGGAGATTCAGAGGTAGTTGTCGTGTTTTGCAGACCTTGTCTCTCTTTCCCTATCTCCTTGTTTACAGTATTTTGGTCTTAGACTATTATAGACCTTATGTTCCAGATTTGTATCCGTATTAGATGCTCATATACTGAGTGACTAGGTTTTTGGGAGTGTTCGTGTTAGTATTTATGGGATTTTGTATTGTATTAAATTATTGTATTTTCAAACTTAAGAGAAATTATGGTTTATCGAGATTATCGGCTTGCCTAGTATAGAGATAGGCGCCATCACGACAGGTTGAGATTTTGTGTCGTGACACTTTGTTGGGGTTTTATCTAATTAGAGAAAAGGTATGAATGAAAATTGGAGAAAAACGTTTTGGCGGGAAATAAAAAGTTTGAAGTTGTTTCATTTACTAATGCACTTTGTGCCTCGCGCCACTCGGCCTCGGATTTGGTCAATTGATTGAATGATTTTTTTTTTCATTTTCTGTTATTTAATTTCTTTTCTAATATTTTTTCGCGGAATTTTAATTTAAAATTTGCGGTTCCCAATAGTCAAATTCGCGACTAACAGAATTTTAATTATGGCGAACATACACCATCTAAAACGAACAAGTATCTTGGCACCTGTTGAAACCCAAATCGTTGGCTATAAATACAGAGGAGTAGCCTCATTTTTCACAACCGAAAATAAACATACTCTCCCTTCTCTCTTCTGCATTTTTGCACTATTTTTCCAAAGCAAAACGTAAGCATAAGTGTGGTTTATTGTCGTTTGTTGAGTTCGATGAAATTCTGTAATTTCCGTTGCCGGTATTACAGGAGAGTTGTTCTGTTCTATCCTAGGATGGATTAATCTAATAACCTTGGGCAACAGTGAGAGAATTAATTTCTTAAGGAAACACCGTTTTCTGTTGGGTTCGGAACTTTTCACTACTAAAAAACGGGGAAATCCGACTGCTGAAACCGACCGATATTGGTCGGTAATTGGCAAAAACCGACCGATTCGTGGCGTTCGGTAATCGTAATGTCGGTAGATTTAACCGACCGACTTTGGTCGGTATTTTTCGAACGATTTCTAGTAGTGTTTATTTATTGTGTTTATATTCTGTTTCTACTTCTGTTTTGTTTTATTATTGCATAAATTATTTCTTGAATATAAATACTATCAAACTTTTAATAAAAAAAAGAAGGTTTTTAGATGTTGACTAAAATCCCGGACCTAAGAGTCATTTAGCGAAGCGCTTGGCCAACAGAGCAAATTAGCCATGTGGTGGCTAGTAGGTGTGTACAAATGAAACGGATAAACCGCACCAACCTGTCATGACCCAAATCTCCCTCTGTAGGATGTCGTGATGGCACCTAGTCTTAGGGACTAGGTAAGCCTCACATTTACTGAAATAATAACAATATTAATTAATAACTGATAAATACGAAATAGGAATCTCTATACAATACTTACAATCCCAAAACCGGTAGTACAAGTCATAAGCTCTACTGAGTTACTAGAAAGCCTATAAATACAACTATTTTAAAGTAGAGATAAAACAGTGTAAGTACAATATCAGAAGGTGACTCCGAAGCTTGCGAACGAAGCAATAGGTTTACCTTGAGTCTCCACAGCAAGATCCGTACTGCTAGCGAGCGGTCAACTGACACCACATTACTTGGCTCTGTACAAAAGAATGTGCAGAAGTGTAGTATGAGTACACCACAGTCGGTACCCAGTAAGTATTAAGACTAACCTCAGTGGAATAGTGATGAGGTACAGTCAAGACACTCACTAGTCAAATAACATGTTCCATACAAAAAATAATCAAAAACAAATAGCAGTGATAGCAAGAAAAAAATCAACTAGTTAAATAAACAGTAAGGCATCAAGAACACCATAATTATTACTCAGACGAATAAGAAAAATACAAGTACAACCAATTAAATAAGTCTTTCAAATATAAATTTTTCACATATAATTCTTGCGAATAAATACCCTCCAAATGTATTTCTTCAAATAAGTATCATTCGAATATAAAGCTCCTTCAAAGCAATATCTCATGTCATAATTATAAAATACGGTTCTCAGTCCCCTTTCATATTCTCACGGCACCTCGTGCCCATATCTCTAACACAACTGCACGGACGACTCTCGTGCCAAATATGTCAATACATAAAATCCGCACGATTTAATTCATTTTCAATAAAGTAAGGTTACAGTTTTTAAACCAAGTAAGAATTCAACAAAGAAATGAGTTTAGTTTAGAAATAAATTGAGTGAAGAGAATGACATTTTCAATAAAACATCAAAAAATCTATTGATTTGGATGCAAAACTTATTAATTTAAAACATAATAGTAACTTATTTTGTTTAAAATAACTCAGTCATCAATAGTCGGTAAAAACCAAGAATATAAATCTTCAGAATGTCATACTAAAAAGCCCGAGTGTCACGACCCAAAAATCTCACTCATCGTGATGGCGCCTATCTCAATACTAGGCAAGCCGGCAATCTCAATAAACTCACATATCTTTTAAGTTTAAAAACATAATGATTAAATTCAGCAGAAAAATATTCACAAATACATATATAAACACTCCCAAAGTCCGGTGTCACTGAGTACATAAGCATCTAATATGATTACAAGTCTGGAAAATACGGTCTATAATAGTCTGAGACCAAATACAGTAAACAAGAAGATAGGGAGGGAGAGACAAGGTCTGCGAAACACGGCAGCTCTCTCAGAATCTTCGAAAAATCAACTACGCGAATGGATCAACACCTGCTATGTCCGGAAACACCTGTATCTGCACACGAAGTGCAGGGTGTAGTATGAGTACAACCAACTCAGCAAGTAACAATAATAAATAAGGAACTGAAGATAGAGACGAGCTACACAATTATAGTTCATTTTGAGTAATTCCAGCAGAGAGTACATGTGCTTTCAATTTCATAAGTTTAAGTCAATTCAATTCTATACAGTTCAAATTCATGTATTCCGGTTATAAAATCTTTCAGAAAATTTCACTACATGACAGATAGCAACTAAGTGCAACAACAAATGGAAAGCAAGTACATCCTCTCAGGACAACAATCACTCGCTGGGCTTCCAGCCCTCAACACTCACACCCAATGGGTACCAGCGCTCACTGGGGGTGTACAGACTCCGGAGGGGCTCCTACAGCCGAAGCGCTATAATCTACACGGACAACTCACGTGCCATAGTATCCTTACCTCACCGACAGGCCCTCGGCCTTACTCAGTCCTCAATCTCCCTAGTCTCTCGGCTCCCAAAAATCACAAAGATCAGCCCAAACAAAGATAACATAGTGTATCAACAAAATCAAGAAAGACTGAGGTATGATACACAAGTAAAATCATCATTGAGTACAAGAAAGCAATTAGCAAATAATTCAACAAGTACGCGACCTCTGCGGATCCCTACAGTACTATCACATAGCCTAAGCATGATTTCTAACATGATTTACAGTCAAATTTCTTCAATACATAGAGAGCATATAGCTAAAAACAAGTTATTCAACTTTACAATTTCATAGGACGGACCAAGCCATAATTCCCTCGGTACACGCCCACACGCCTGTCACCTAGCATGTGTGTCACCTCCAAAATAATCACATGATACAAAAATCTGGGGTTTCATACCCTCAGGACCAGATTTAAAACTGTTACTTACCTCAAACAGTGAATTTTTTTATTCTGCAATGTTCTTTCCTCGTGAATTGGCCTCCAAACGCCTCGAATCTAGCCACAAATAATTCGATTCAGTCAATAAAATTTATTGAAATTAATTCCATAAGAAATTACTAATTTTCCATAAAAATCCGAAAATTAGCTCAAAATCTCGGAACCCGACAAAAGTTACAAAATCCGAAATCCCATTCCACCACGAGTCTACCCATACTAATTTTACCAAAATCCGACCTCAATTCGACCTCCAAATCATCAAATCTTATTTCCAAATTTCTAAGTTCAAATCTCTGATTTACACCTCAAAAACATATAATCTAGTCGGATTATTCAATGATAATTCAGTATTATGGAGTAGAAATGATCACAATGGACTTACCTCAAGTTTTCCTTGAAAATCTATCAAAAATTGCCTCTCCTCAAGCTCCAATTTGTCAAAAATGGTGAATGGGACGAAGTCCCCTGCTTTATAATTCTGACAGCCCTCGGTCCTGCCTCGATCTTGGCCTTCGATCGTGGTCCTCGATCCTGGGCCTCGATTCTGACCCTCGATCCTAGCCCTCAATCCTGGATTCGAGCATGGCCCTCGACCCTGGCCTTCAATCCTGGCTTCGATCATGGCCCTCGACCATGCCTTCGATCGTGGCTTCGATCCTGGCTTCGATCATGGCCCTCAGCCCTGCCTTCGATCCTGACTTCGATCATGGCCCCCTACCCTGCCTTAGATCGAGGCTTCGATCTTGTCTTCGATCATGCCCCCCCACCCTACCTTCGATCGTGGCTTCGATCATGGCCCTCGACCCTGCCTCCGATCGTGGCTTCGATCCTAGCTTCGATCATGGCCCTCGACCCTGCCTTCAATCCTGGATTCGATCCTGGGCTCGATTCTGGGCTCGATTCTGGGCACCCCAAATTTCCAGCATAAGGAAATTGCAGCAGCTGTTTTAGTCCAACTTTTAATCTATTAAGCATCGAAAATCACCCGAGGACCTCGGGACCACAACCAAAAATACCAACAAGTCCTAAAACATCATACGAACTTAGTCGAGTCTTCAAATCACATCCAACAACAATAAAAATACGAATCACGCATAGATTCAAGGCTAATGAACTTTTAAACTTTTTATTTCTACAAACAACGCAAACCTATCAAATCATGTCCGATTGACCTCAAACTTTGCACACAAGTCATAAATGACATAACATACCTATTAAAATTTTCAGAATCGGATTTTGACCCCGATATCAAAAAGTGAACCCCGGTCAAACTTCCCAAAAATTCAACTTTCGGCATTTCAAGCCTAATTCCTCTACGAACCTCCAAATAATTTTCCAGATACGCTCCTAAGTCCAAAATCACCATACGTAGCTATTGGAATCATAAAAATTCAGATCCGAGGTCGTTTACATATAAGTCCACATCTGGTCAACTTTTCTATCTTAAATTTTGAATTATGAGACTAAGTATCTCGTTTTACTCCGAATTCCTTACGGACCCGAACCAACTAACCCGGTAAGTCATAAAACAACTATAAAGCATAAATTGAGCAGTAAATGGGGAAATGGGATTACAATACTCAAAACAACCGGCAGGGTCATTACATTCTCCCTCTCTTAAACAAACGTTCGTCCTCGAACGGGTTTAGAATAATACCTGGAGTCTCAAATAAGTGTGGATATTTGCTCCACATCTCCTACTCAATCTCCCAAGTAGCTTCTCTGACTGGCTGGCCTCTCCACTGCACCTTCACTAATGCTATGCTCTTTGACCTCTGCTTTCAAACCTGTCGGTCTAAAATAGCCACCGTTTCCACATCATAAGTCAAATTACCGTCCAGTTGTACCGTACTGGAATACAGAATGTGAGATGGATCCTCAACATACTTTGGGAGCATGAATACATGGAACACTGGATGAACACCTGATAGATTAGGTAGCCAAGCAAGTTCATATGCCACCTCTCCAATCTTCTTAAATATCTCAAAAGGCCTAATATACCGAGGGCTCAACTTTCCCTTCTTCCCGAACCTCAACAAACCCTTCATGGGTGAAATCTTGAGCAGAACTGTCACGACCCAAAATCCCACCACAGGCGTCGTGATGGCACCTAGTCTCTAAGACTAGGTAAGCCGATTTCAATTACATTTTGAAGCCATTTTTTTAAAATTAAATAAGAAATCAAAACTAATAGCGGAACAAATATGAATATACAACCTCCCAAGACTGGTAGTACTGAGTCACAAACTCTAACTGAATACATGGAATGATCTCAAAGATCGAATACTCTATACTGTTTGAGTAAACAGTAACAGTATAATAAAATGAAAAGACTCCAAGAAACTGCGACGACCAAGCAGCTCTACCTTGAATCCTTGCGATCTCACTTTAACTTTGTCCAAGTCTGATAGCTCCAATACCTGACTCTGCACAAAAATGTGCAAAAGTGTAGTATGAGTACACCACGGTCGGTACCCAGTAAGTATCAAGACTAACCTCAATGGAGTAGAGACGAGGTACAGTCAAGATACTCACTAGTCTAATAACCTATGCAATATGATATACAAAATAATAGGAAATAAATAACAATAAGGGCAACATTAAACAACCAGTGATATGCACAGTAAAACAATAAAATCACCATTAAAATCGCTCCACAGTTTATAAATATAATTACACCCAGTTAAATCAAGTTCTTCAATTAAATGTCTTTCACATAAAATTCTTCCAAATAACTCTCTTTCCAATATAATTTCTTTAAATAAATATCTTTCGAATGTAATCCTTTCCAATAAATCTTTTTGCATAAAAGTCCTTCCAATAAAATATTTTGAATATAATTCTTTCAATTAAAAAGTCACCATGTGACACTTCATTTCATAATCATAAAAATACGAGTCTCGGTCCATTTTCATATTTTTCGTAAACACGGGCCTCAACCAATTTTCATATTTCTACGGCACCTCGTGCCCATAATTAAATTATCATATTTCTCCGGCACCTCGTGCCCACTTTTCATATCACAACTGCACGGACAGTTCACGTGCCAATAATATTATCATTTAATCACAGCACCTCATGCCCACATTTCATAAGACAACTATACAGACAATTCACATGTCAATATCTCCATTATTTACTCAAGGCACCTCGTGCCCACATTTTATTTTATAATCTACTTGGCAATAGCCACATGCTCTTAATTTCAACATAATTCAGATTATTATCAATTTACCAACAACAAGATAAATTGCACAAGTTATAAAGATAAACACAAGAAAAATCATAACATCACATAAAAATCACCAATGCAACCACTCCTCATCATCACATACCATCCCTGACAATAGCCACCCTTATCTCTCCTATAGATACCCTTATCCCTCCGCCCTGACAATACCAATAGCCACCCTTATCGTTCATATTGCAACCCCTGTCGCTCCTATAGCCGCCCTGATCGCTCCGCCCGGACAATATTCCAACAAACACAACAATAGCGAAATGCCACCCTTATACCCATATAATATCAACGGTGAAATGCCACCCTTATCTCCTCAAAATAATAACTCACACAACACAACAATTTACACCAGAAAATTATCACGGCAACATAACAAAATCAATTCATATCACAATTTACCCAATGGCCACAACCAAAACTCTAAAGATACAACCAAGTCAATTAATTTCACAACAAATAGCCGAAGGCTCCACACAATGTGTAAAACACCCCAAAAACAATCAACAGAGATAGAAATTACTCAGCATAAAGCAAAGCCTTCATTAATCCAAATTTACATAATTATATTAATATTTCTTTTTAACTTGCTTAATTAATTATTTGCATAGGGAAAGCTCATATTGAAATTTAATCCCAAGGAATATCAAACCAACAATACTTACAAAATTACATAAGTTTTCAAGTAACAACCATATCAAATTGTCATATAAAAACAAATTCAACAATAAGAATTTAGGCATGGCAAATAGATGATTTAATAAATACTAACAATTATCCAAATTACTACACAATATGCCCAACACTTTAACTCAATGATTTTTGCACATATAAGCCCGAGTACGTACTCGTCACCTCGCGTACACGGCTTTTCACATTTCACAAATGGCACATAAGACTTGATGCCTAAGGAGTAATTCCCCCACTCGAGGTTAAGCAAGACACATATCTTTTTGAAGTTAGGCCGATATTCCAAAATAGCCTTCTTGCTTCAATTGACCTCTGCATAGCTCAAATCTATCCAAATTAATTGTATAACTTCATTAAAATTCATCGGAAATAATTCCGGATAATAATACGTCGACTTAAAAATTTATTCCAAAAAGTCAACAAAAGTCAATGCGGGGCTCGTCTCTCGGAACCCGGCATAATTTTTATGAAATCCGAACACTCATTCCGATACGAGTTTAACCATACCAATTTTATCTAATTCCAATAACAACTCGACCTCCAAATCTTAAATTTTTATTTTTGGAAGATTTTACAAAAACCTTAATTTTCCTCCATTAAAATCCGAATTAAATGATGGATTCAAAGGCATAATCATGGAAATTAATCAAAACTGGATAAGAATCACTTACCCCAAACACCCACGCAAGAATCTCTACAACAATCGCCTTCTACTAAGATCCCAATTTGATTTTTGTGTTATGAACTCAAACCCCCGTTTTGGGGACTTTTAATTCTGCCCAGGCGTCAAAGCATTGCGATCGCGAAACATCAAACGCGATTGTGAAGAAGGAAAAAAGTGTTTCCTAGCTTGTGCTTCGCGAACGCAACAACACGCTCGCGAACGCGGAGTCGAAAAGTTTGATGGTTCACGACTGGCCTACGCGAACGCGGGGAAATAGTACGCGAACGCGAAGAATGGTATGGCATACCTTCGCGACCGCGGAGTGAAGGACGTGAACACGAACGCGAAGAGGAAGTAGTCACCAATGCCCAGCCCCTATTTTTATCTATGCAAATGCGAAGAGAGAGCTGCGAACGCGAAGAAGGGAAAGGCAGAAGTACGCGATCGCGGAAGAAATCTCGCGAACGCGAAGAATAAATAATTCCCCTTCCAAAATAACACTACGCGAACGTGGACTGGGGGACGCGAATGCAATGAAGGAAATGTTACTGCCATCCAAATGCACTACGCGTTCGCGACACTTGCCACGCGAACGCGATGAAGGATTGAGGCACCAGATATCAACTGTGGAAAATGATGGGAAAATGGTCCGAAATCAATCTGAAACACGCCTGAGCCCCTCGGGATCTCAACCAAACCTACTAACAAGTATTAATACATCATATAAACTTATTCTAATTCTCAAATCACGTCAAAACGATGAATCGCACCTCAAATCAAAATCATTGAACTTTGAACTTTCAAATTCTATATCTTGTGCCGAAACACATCAATTCAATCCGGAATGACTTCAAATTTTGCACACATGTCATAAATGACATAACAGAGGTATTCAAATTTTCAGAATCAGATTTCGACCCCGATATAAAAAATGCAACCCCCCGGTCAAACTTTTCAAAAATTCATCTTTCGCCATTTCAAGCCAAATTCCTTTACAGACCTCCAAATAATTTTTCGGACATGCTCCTAAGTCCAAAATCACCATACGGAGCTATTGACATCATACAAATTCCATTCCGGAGTCGTTTTCTCAAAAGTCAATTCTCCGGTCAACTCTTTCTATTTAAGCTTCTAAATAAGGATTGTTCTTTTAATTTAATTCCGAATCTTTAGTAAATCAAACTCGACCACACCCGCGGGTCATAATACATATTGCGAAGCTGCTCGAGACCTTAAGTCACTGAATAGGGCATAAATTCTTAAAACGACAAGTTGGGTCATTACATTCTCCACCTATTAAACAAACGTTCGTCCTCGAATGTGCTAAGAATCTTTCTGAGGAGTTTAAATTACTGAGTGTATTCTTACACACATACTTGTGGGTGATTCTACGTTCCCGCAATTTAACACGGGTTCGACAACACCATCTCAATTGAGATTATTTCTTTTCTCCATTCTTATAAGCTTTAAAGCAAAATCCATAACTCTCCAATCATTTCCAAAATGCCTAATTTTCACTTCGACGCACGGTATTAGTCTCAACTGGCTATAGTAACTCATGCCTACGCACACATCAACTTTCTTGATAGTGTTGAAGTACTTCAAAAAAATTTCGGGGGTGTTACATTCTTTCCCGCTTAGGATCATTCGCCCTCAAACACATAACATAATTTATCTCTTCTTTCGCACATATCAATCTCCCAAAAAAAAAAAAATTTTACTCCCAAATTTTTCAGAAATTTCGGCAGAGTCTCCCTTGTAATTGGGCCTAACCACCTGCCAGAGTAACATCAAAACAACTCCTAACAACACATCCATAACCCAACAAAACACCACAATGTATATATCGTTAACACTAATCTCAGCATTACAAGCACTGCATTATCACAATGATATCAGGACATGAAGCACATCATATGTATGCTCATCACCACATCTCTGGTCTTAAAACCCGTTCATAATTAATTCCAGCATCATCAATTAATCTCATATTAACCACCACTTCATTTCAGATTTTCACAACATTGACAACATGAGTCACATTTAACGCCACCTGGGAACTCATCTCATAGGCTAAAACTCAATGTTTACCGCACGAAAATGGCTGAATATGCACAGAAAACATACAAGAATTATCAAATAAGCCTAACAGGCATGACTCCCTATTAATATTATTGTACAAATTAAATTTCACACAGGGAGAATTTTAAACTCATAAATATTTCACCACAAGGACCTCGTCCTTATATAACTTCCACCGCGGCTTGTAGCCCGGTTTAAATATTTCACATTATATAAAAATGCGAGGATCTCATCCTCAACTCCGAATCATATGTATTTTGCAAATTGTGCCATCTGAAATTTCAATTTCCTTTTTTTCTTCTTTTTAATATATTTCATAAATAATTTTCACAACACATAATGAACCATCATACCAGTAGGGCATATAATTCATAAAAATTGGAATCAATTATTCCGAAGCATATTAAACCCACTGTAATAAATAATAAAAATTAGTTTTGGACTTATAGCCCTCAATGGTGTACAAAAATAAAATGACAGACATGAGCTCACATCTTCAAATCTCCCAACAGGGATAAACATATAAGTGGGTCACAAAAATTATGAAGCTCATCCATAAGCGGAGCATAATAGGAGGACTCGCCTCAATATTCAGAACCGTATAAAATTAAAGAAAAATATCCTTTTATAACAGAATCAGGATCCTACTTGTAACAACACCATCTGGTGTATCGGCCTCAGCCAAATCATAGCGATCATATCAACGGGTCGGGCCTCCACCTCTTAGGCGTCCTTTACCCTCCTATCCTCCACCTCTAACTGACTGTGTACGTGGAGTATTAACTGGAATAAAGCTTGTAGCTTGAGTGCTCTGATGAAATCCACCCCTCCCAAGTTTGGGACAATCTCTCATGATGTGCCTGGTATTACCACATTTATAACAACCCCTCTGAGGTCGCGGTTGCTCGTACTGAGTCTGTGCCGGATAACTGGAATAACCATTATAGGAATCCCATGTCGGTGGTGCGTTGTAAGAACTTACTGGAGCACTCCGAGTAATCTGATATGCGAACTGAGCTGGCCGACTACTCGAGCCTCCGCTATAATGGGTCCTAGCTGAAGAGTAAAATCCATTGAACCCTCTAGATCTTCGAGACCTTTTGGCCTCCTTAGACTCCCTTTCCTCGCCTAAAACACTCTCAATCTTTCTCGCAATCTCCACTACTTGTTGAAATGGAGTATCTGTTTGCAATTCTCGAGCCATGCATATTTTAATATCATATTCAAGCCTCTCAATGAACCTGAGACCCGCTCTCTGATTGTGGGAACCAAGACAGGTGCATAACGGGATAACTCACTAAACCTGATAGCATATTCTGACACTGTCATAGTGCCCTAACGCAACCGTTCAAACTCTGTACGCCACGCATCTCGGAGAGTCTGGGGAACAAACTCTTTCAAGAACATTTCCGAAAATTGAGCCCAAGTTAGCGGTGTTGCATCGGCTGGTCTACCTTCTTCATAGATTTGCCACCATCGATACGCTACGCCTGACAGTTGAAATGTAGTAAAGGCAACTCCACTCACTTCCATAATACCCATGGTGCGGAGAATACGGTGACAATTTTCTAGAAATCCTTGGGCATCCTCTGTAGTTGTGCCACTGAAAGTAGGTGGACTATACCTCTTAAACCTTTCAAGTCTCTTTTGTTCTTTTTCTGATGTCTCTGGCCTGACCTCAGGCCAAACCGAAATAAAAGGTTGTACATGTATTACACCCAGAACCTGACCAACGTGAACCTGCTGCTCTGGAGTTGTGGTAGGAGTCTGAGCTATTCCCCCAATCTGCAAAATATTTGGGGCCACAGAGATCAATCCCGCCTGAGTTAATTTACCAAACATACTCAGGAACTGTGCTAAAGTCTCCTGAAGTCCGGGGGTAACAACATGTGCTTCTGGTACCTGTCCCCCAACCGAAGCTACTGGCGGCTCCTCAACTGTTATTCTGATAGGTGTTCTAGTCGTGGCACGTGCCCTTCCTCGACCTCTGCCTCGGCCTCTACCTCGGCCCCGGCCTCTTATAGCCCTAGCAGTATGTGCGGATGCCTGCTCAGCTAACCCGGTAGCACGTGTCCTCACCATCTGTGAGAGAATAGAAATACAAATACACAAATTCTATAATCAACAAATCCGCATGACATGAATGAAAGAAGTGGAAATTTCCTAACAGTTCTGTAGCTTCTCGAAGATAAGTACAAACGTCTCTGTACCTATCCGCAAGACTCTACTAGACTCGTTCGTGACTCATAGAACCTATGAACCTAGAGCTCTGATAACAACTTGTTACGATCCAAAATCCCACCACAGGCGTCGTGATGGCACCTAGTCTCTAAGACTAGGTAAGCCGATTTCAATTACATTTTGAAGCCATTTTTTAAAAAAAATTAAATAAGAAATCAAAACTAACAGCGGAACAAATATGAATATACAACCTCCCAAGACTGGTAGTACTGAGTCACGAACTATAACTGAATACATGGAATGATCTCAAAGATCGAATACTCCATACTGTTTGAGTAAAAAGTAACAGTACAATAAAATGGAAAGACTCCAAGAAACTGCAACGACCAAGCAGCTCTACTTTTGTTTTAAGCAAATATACTACTAGGTTATTCCCCTAGTAGCTATTATATATAATAAATCCCAAACTGGGCAAAACTTACAAAATGTTTAAGTAGCCTATAAAACAAACAATACAAAAAAGAACTGCAATGGCTATTGCTACCTAATACAAAGTAGCAGTAGCGTAGTGAATGATGGAAAATGCAAGGCTAGTAATTTGAAACATCCAAATGTTGCCGACGACTATGAATGCACACACCAGATACTAACAATTTGTTGTAGTACCTACAAAGCTCTCACCAGGCGCCATTTGTTACAATCCAAGGAGTAGGTATGTTTAAATCCAGTAGTTGTAAAGCAAAGCATTTTGGACATTGTGATCTTGGGGCTGAAAATTCCAGCATCATTGTTGATACATTGAACATAAATTTGAGATGAAAGCATAATAGAGACAGAGTTGCCTGCTTGATACATGAGGACAATATAGTGTCTTCTCATCTCTATCTCTACCTTGAATCCTTACGATCTCACTTTAACTCTGTCCGAGTCTGATAGCTCCAATACCTGACTCTGCACAAAAATGTGCAGAAGTGTAGTATGAGTACACCACGGTCGGTACCCAGTAAGTATCAAGACTAACATCAATGGAGTAGAGACGAGGTACAGTCAAGACACTCACTAGTCTAATAACCTGTGCAATATGATATACAAAATAATAAAAAAACAAATAACAATAAGGGCAACATTAAACAACCAGTGATATGCACAGTAAAATAATAAAATCACCATTAATATCGCTCAATAATTTTTAAATACAATTACACCCAGTTAAATCAAGTTCTTCAATTAAATGTCCTTCACATAAAATTCTTCCAAATAACTCTCTTTCAAATATAATTTCTTTAAATAAATATCTTTCGAATGTAATCCTTTCCAATAAATCTTTTTGCATAAAAGTCCTTCCAATTAAATATTTTGAATATAATTCTTTCAATTAAAAAGTTACCATGTGAAACTTCATTTCATAATCATAAAAATACGAGTCTCGGTCCATTTTCATATATTTCGTAAACATGGGCCTCAACCAATTTTCAAATTTCTACGGCACCTCGTGCCCATAATTAAATTATCATATTTCCCTGGCACCTCGTGCCCACTTTTCATATCACAACTGCATGGACAGTTCACGTGCCAATAATATTATCATTTAATCACAACACCTCGTGCCCACATTTTATAAGACAACTGTACAGACAATTCACGTGCCAATATCTCCATTATTTACTCAAGGCACCTCGTGCCCACATTTTATTTTATAATCCACTTGCCAATAGCCACATGCTCTCAATTTCAACATAATACAGATTATTATCAATTTACCAACAACAAGACAAATTGCACAAGTTATAAAGATAAACACAAGAAAAATCATAACATCACATAAAAATCACCAATGCAACCACTCCTCATCATCACATACCATCCCCGACAATAACCACCTTTATCTCTCCTATAGATACCCTTATCCCTCCGCCCTGCCTATACCAATAGCCACCCTTATCGTTCATATTGCAACCCTTGTCGCTCCTATAGCCGCCCTTATCGCTCTGCCCGGACAATATTCCAACAAACACAACAATAGCGAAATGCCACCCTTATACCCATATAATATCAACGGTGAAATGCCACCCTTATCTCCTCAAAATAATAACTCACACAACACAATAATTTACACGGGAAATTATCACGGCAACATAACAAAATCAATTCATATCACAATTTGCCCAATGGCCACAACCAAAACTCCAAAGATACAACCAAGTCAATTAATTTCACAACAAATAGCCGAAGACTCCACACAATGTGTAAAACACCCCAAAAATAATCAACAGAGATAGAAATTACTCAGCATAAAGCAAAGCCTTCATTAATCCAAATTTAGATAATTATATTAATATTTCTTTTTAAACTTGCTTAATTAATTATTTGCATAGGGAAAGCTCATATTGAAATTTAATCCCAAGAAATATCAAACCAACAATACTCACAAAATTACATAAGTTTTCAAGTAACAACCACATCAAATTGTCATATAAAAACAAATTCAACAATAAGGATTTAGGCATGGCAAATAGATGATTTAATAAATACTAACAATTATCCAAATTACTACACAATATGCCCAACACTTTAACTCAATGATTTTTGCACATATAAGCCCGAGTACGTACTCGTCACCTCGTGTACACGGCTTTTCACATTTCACAAATGGCACATAAGACTCGATGCCTAAGGAGTAATTCCCCCACTCGAGGTTAAGCAAGACACATATCTTTTTGAAGTTAGGCCGATATTCTAAAATAGCCTTCTTGCTTAAATTGACCTCCGGATAGCTCAAATCTATCCAAATTAATTGTATAATTTCATTAAAATTCATCGGAAATAATTCCGGATAATAATACGTCGACTTAAAAATTTATT
>AWOL01S0004925.1:26224-43074 GCA_000715115.1 Nicotiana otophora | reverse complement strand
AAGAACCTTCTCTCCAACCATGTGAACAACATCACGAACCTTCCTGTCAGCATAACTCTTTTGTCTAGACTGCGCCATGCGAAGCCGTTCCTGAATCACTTTGACCTTCTCTAAAGCATCCTGAACCAAGTCAGTACCCAATAGCCTAGCCTCACCCGGCTCAAACCAACCCATAGGAGAACGGCATCGTCTCCCATACAAAGCCATCTGAATACTCGACTGGTAGCTGTTATTGTAAGGATACTTCACGAGTGGTAGAAATTAATCCCAAGAACCCCCAAAATCAATGACACAAGCACGTAGCATATCCTCTAATATCTGAATAGTGCGCTCGGACTGTCCGTCCATTTGAGGGTGAAATGTTTTACTCAACTGAACCTGGGTGCCCAATCCTCACTGCACTGCTCTCCAAAACTGTGATGTAAACTGCGTGCCCCGATCTAAAATGATGGACACTGGCATACCGTGTAGGCGAACAATCTCGCGAATATAAATCCCAGCCAACCGCTCCGAAGAATAATTAGTACCAACTGGAATAAAATGCGCGGATTTGGTCAACCGATCTACTATCGCCCAAACAGCATCAAACTTTCTCAAAGTCCGTGGAAAGCCTAACTACGAAGTCCATGGTAATACGCTCCCATTTCCACTCTGGAATTTCAATCCTCTATAGTAATCTTCCTGATCTTTGATGCTCGTACTTTACCTGTTGACAACTTAAACACCGAGCTACAAATCCAACTATATATTTCTTCATTTGCCTCCACCAATAGTGTTGCCTCACATCCTGATACATTTTCACGGCAACTGGATGAATGGAGTACCGCGAACTGTGAGCTTCCTGGAGAATCAACTCATGCAAACTATCTACATTAGGCATATATAGCCTTCCATGCATCCGTAATACACCGTCATCTCCAATAGTGACTTCCTTGGCATCACCGTGTTGAACCATGTCCTTAAGGACAAGCAGATGTGGATCATCATACTAGCGCTCTCTGATGCGATCATATAAAGAAGACCGAAAAACCACACTGGCCAAAACTCGATTCGGCTCGAAAACATCCAATCTAATAAACTGGTTGGCCAAGGTTTGAACATCCAAGGCTAAAGGCCTCTCTGCTACTGGTAAGTATGCTAAGCTGCCCAAACTCTCCGCCTTACGACTCAAGGCATCGGCCACTACATTGGCCTTTCTAGGATGATAGAGAATGGTGATATCATAATCCTTAAGTAACTCTAACCACCTCCGCTGCCAAATATTAAGATCTTTCTGTTTGAACAGATGTTGTAGACTCCGGTGATCGGTATAAACCTCAAGATGGACACCATATAAATAGTGTCGCCAAATCTTCAAGGCATGAACAATAGCTGCTAACTCAAGGTTGTGGACCGGATAATTCTTCTCATATGCCTTTAACTGTCTGGACGCATAGGCAATCACCCTACCGTCTTGCATAAGTACTGTGCCGAGACCAATACGCAACGCGTCACAATACATAGTATAAGACTCTAAACTTGTAGGCAACACCAATACTGGAGTTGTAGTCAAAGCTATTTTGAGCTTCTGAAAGCTCTCTTCGCATTCATCCGACCACCTGAACGGAGCACCTTTCTGGGTCAATTTAGTCATAGGCGATGCAATAGACGAGAAACCCTCCACGAAGCGATGATAATAGCCGATCAGGCGGAGAAAACTCTGAATCTCAGTAACTGAAGATGGCCTGGGCCAACTCTGAACTGCCTCTATTTTCTTCGGATCCACATTAATTCCTTCACTGGACATTATATGCCCCAAGAATGCCACTGAGTTAAGCCAGAACTCACACTTAAAGAATTTGGCATAAAACTCTCCTCTCTCAGCCTCTGTAATACAATACCCAAGTGTTGTGCATGCTCCTCCTGGCTACGTGAGTACACCAGGATATCATCAATGAACATTACGACAAATAAATCAAGATATGGATGGAATACACTATTCGTCAAATGCATAAATGTTGCTGGGGTATTGGTTAGACCGAAAGACATCACAAGAAATTCATAGCGGACATAACGAGTGCTGAATGTCGTCTTTATAATATCTGAATCTCGAATTTTCAACTGGCGATACCCATACCTCCAATCAATTTTGGAGAACGCCATCGCCCCCTGAAGCTGGTCAAATAAGTCATTAATATGTGGCAAGGGATATTTATTCTTGATTGTAACTTTGTTCAACTGCTTATACTCGATGCACATCCGTATAGTACCATCTTTCTTTTTCAAAAACAGAACCGGTGCACCCCAAGGTGACACACTAGGCCTAATAAACCTCTTTTCAAGGAGTTCCTGAGGTTGCTCTTTCAATTCTTTTAACTCAGCTGGTTCTATACGATACGGAGGAATAGAAATGGGATGAGTGCCCTGCACCAAGTCAATACCGAAATCAATATCCATATCGGGTGGCATACCCGGTAGGTCTACAGGAAATATATCCGAAAAATCTTGCACGACCGATACTGAATCAATAATAGGAGTATTTGCATCAACATCTCTCACAATGGCCAAACATGACAAACATCCCTTTCTAACCATACGTTGGGCCTTCAAATAAGAAATTACCCTGCTAGGAACAAAATCTAGAGAACCTCTCCATTCAACCTTTGGCAACCCTGGCATCGTCAACGTCACAGTTTTTGTATGACTGTCCAGAATAGCATGACATGGAGACAACCAATCCATACCCAAGATTACATCGAAATCAACCATACCGAGTAATAAGAGATCAACTCTAGTCTCCAGTTCCCCAATAGTTACCACACACGACCGATACACACGGTCCACAGTAATAATATTGCTCACCGGTGTAGACACACAAACAGGTGAAACTAAGGACTCACAGGGCATTTCCAAATAAGGAGCAAAATATGATGATATATATGAATAAATGGATCCAGAGTCAAATAGTATAGAAGCCTCCTTGTGTCACACTGAAACAATACCTGTGATCACTGCATCTAAAGCAACAGCATCTGGACTGGCAGGAAAAGCATAGAATAGGGCCTGACCGCCATCTAATCGGCCTCCCCCTCTTGGGCGACCCCTAGCTTGCTGACCCCCACCCCGAGCTGGCTGGGCGGGTGGTATAACTACTGGTGCTGGTGCCATTGGTCGAGAACTCTGTTGTAGAGCCCCACTCAACAGCCTAGGACAATCTCTCTTGAAATGACCCAATTCTCCTCACTCGAAACAACCCATCCTCTGACGGAACTACTACTCCTCATAACCCGAGGAATTACCCGTAGAAGCCTGAGCGGACGAGGCATGATGAGAACTCTGCACTGGTAGTGCACTGAATGAAGACTGGCCTGAGTGAGCACTGTAAGAACTGTGGCTAGCTGATGCACCACGATGAACTGGACGACCCATCTGAGTGTGTTTGTAAGAACGACCCCTACCACGGTAAAACTGACCCCTGAAGAAACACCGTTGAAATCACTTGAACCACAAGGCCTCTTAGCCTCCCTCTCAACCCGCTCCCAACTGTGAACCATCTCAATCTGACGAGCAATGTTGACAACCTCATCGAAAGTAGCACCAGACACTCTCTCTCTAGTCATGAGTAATCGCAGTTGAAAAGTGAGGCCATCTATGAACCTCCTGATCCTCAGAGGAATCAGCCAGATAGCATGATGGGCCAACTCTAAAAATCTCATCTCATACTGTGTCACGGACATATCACCCTGACAAAGATACTCGAATTGTCTGCGCAGCTCCTCTCTGCGAGACTGAGGCACGAACTTCTCCAGGAATAGACCAGAGAACTGCTACCAGGTAAGGGGTGTTGCGCCAACCGGCCTACGCCTCTCATAAGCCTCCCACCATCTGAAGGCAGACCCAGAAAACTGAAAAGTAGTGAAGGAGACCCCACTGGTCTCCAGAATACCCGTTGTCTGAAGTATCTGTTGACACTTATCTAGAAAACCTTGAGCATCTTCTGACTCAGTACCGCTAAATGGTGGAGGTCGAAGCCTCTCAAATCTCTCAAGTCTCTTCTGCTCATCATCTGCCATAACAGGAACTACCGGGGCCTGAGCAGCTGCAATCAACTGGGCTGGTAGTTCCCCCGGTATATGAAGCCCATGTACTACCTGATCTGGAGTACGGACAACAGGGGTATGAGTACCTCCCCCGGCCTGAGAAGTGGCAGGTGCGGCCTAAGCCGAAACCACCTGAGCAAGACCAGTGCAAGCTGTCAACATCTGGGCAAAAGTCTCCTGAAGGCCTGGAATCTCAATGGGCACAGCTGGTGCCTGAGCTAGTCCTGTCGGCTCAGCTATATCTAGAATTTGCTCCTGAGCTTGAGCAACGGGTGGTACTACAAGTGCTGGTCTAATAGTGGTACGAGCTACACCTCGACCTCTACCTTGGCCCCGGCCTCTACCACGGCCCCGGCCTCTCGCTGCCCTAACTGGTGGCACTGGTGGCTGACCGTCTGATCCGGTAGTGCATGTTCTCACCATCTGTGAGAGAATAGAATAACAGAAATTTAGTTTTTCGGAATCAACAAATTTGCACGACAGAATACAAGAAAGTGAAATTTTCCTAACGGTTCTGTAGCCTCTCGAAGATAAGTACAGACGTCTCTGTACCGATCCGCAAGACTCTACTAAACCTACTCATGACTCATGAGACCTATGTAACCTAGGGCTCTGATACCAACTTGTCACGACCAAAAATCTCACTCGTCGTGATGGTGCCTATCTCAATACTAGGCAAGCCGACAATCTCAATAAACTCACATATCTTTTAAGTTTAAAAACATAATGATTAAATACAGCAGACAAAAAATCACAAATACATATATAAACACTCCTAAAACCTGGTGTCACTGAGTACATGAGCATCTACTATGATTACAAGTCTGGAAAATACGGTCTATAATAGTCTGAGACCAAATACAGTAAACAAGGAGATAGGGACGGAGAGACAAGGTCTGCGAAACACGGAAACTATCTCAGAATCTCCGAAAAATCAACTGCACGAACGGATCAACACCCGCTATGTCCGGGAACACCTGGATCTGCACACGAAGTGCAAGGTGTAGTATGAGTACAACCAACTCAGCAAGTAACAATAATAAATAAGTAACTAAAGATAGAGACGAGCTACACAATTATAGTTCATTTTGAGTAATTCCAACAGAGAGTAGACATGCTTTCAATTTCATAAGTTTAAGTCAAACCAATTCTATATATTTCAAATTCATGTATTCCGATTATAAAATCTTTTAGAAAATTTTACAACAATGACGGATAGCAACTAAGTGCAACAACAAATGGAAAGCAAGTACAGCCTCTCTGGACAACAATCACTCACTGGGCTCCCAGCCCTCAGCGCACTCACACTCAATGGGTACCCGCGCTCACTGGGGGTGTACAGACTCCAGAGGGGCTCCTACAGCTCAAGCGCTATAATCCACGCGGACAACTCACGTGCCATAATATCCTTACCTCACAGACAAGCCCTCGGCCTTACTTAGTCCTCAACCTCCCTAGTCTCTCAGCTCTCGGAAATCACATAGATCAACCCAAACAAAGATAACATAGTGTATCAACAAAATCAAGAAATACTGAGGTATGGTACGCAAGTAAAATCATGACTAAGCACAAGACAATAATTAGCAAATAATTCAACAAGTACGCGACCTCTGCGGATCCTAACAGTACTGTCACATAGCCTAAGCATGATTTCGCACATGATTTACAGTCAGATTTCTTCAATACATAGAGAGCATATAGCTAACAACAAGTTATTCAACTTTACAGTTTCATGGGACGGACCAAGTCACAATCCCCTCAGTGCACGCCCACATGCCCATCACCTAGCATATGCTTCACCTCCAAAATAATCACATGATACAAAAATTCGTGGTTTCATACCCTCAGGACCAGATTTAAAAATGTCACTTACCTCAAACCGTGAAATTCTTTATTCTGCAATGTCTTTTCCTCGTGAACTGGCCTCCAAATGCCTCGAATCTAGCCACAAATAATTCAATTCAGTCAATAAAATTTATTGGAATTAATTCCATAAGCAAATACTAATTTTCCATAAAAATCCAAAAATTAGCTCAAACAATCGCTCGTGGGGCCTACGTCTTGGAACCCGACAAAAGTTACAAAATCCGAAAGCTCATTCCACCATGAGTCTACCCATACTAATTTTACCAAAATCCAACCTCAACTCGACCTCCAAATCATCAAATCTTATTTCCAAATTTCTAAGTTCAAAACTCTGATTTACACCTCAAAAACATGTAATCTAGTCGGATTATTCGATGATAATTCAATATTATAGAGTAGAAATAATCACAAGGGACTTACCTCAAGTTTTCCTTGAAAATCTATCAAAATTCGCCTCTCCTCAAGCTCCAATTTGTCAAAAATGGCGAATGGGACGAAGTCCCGTGCTTTATAATTTTGCTCCAGACAGCCCTCGGTCCTGCCTCGATATTGGCCCTCGATCCTGGGCCTCGATTCTAACCCTCGATCCTGGCCCTCGATCTTGGCTTCGATCATGACCCTCGACCTTGGCCTTCGATCGTGGCTGGGATCCTAGCTTCGATCATGGCCCTCGACCCTGCCTTCGATCGTGGCTTTGATCCTGGCTTCGATCATGGCCCTCGACCCTGCCTTCGATCGTGGCTTCGATCCTGGCTTCGATCATGGCCCTCGACCCTGCCTTCAGTCATGGCTTCGAGCCTAACTTCGATCATGGCCCTCGACCCTGCCTTCGATCGTGGATTCAATCCTGGGCTCAATTCTCGGCTCGATTCTGGGCTCGATTCTTGGCTCCGCGAATTTCCAGCATAAGGAATTCCCAGCAGAAGGAAATTGCAGCAGCTGTTTTAGTCCAACTTTTGATCCATTAACCATCCGAAACTCACCTGAGGCCCTCGGGACCTCAATCAAATATACCAACAAGTCCTAAAACATCACACGAACTTAGTCGAGTCTTCAAATCACATCCAACAATACTAAAAACACGAATCACACATAGATTCAAGCCTAATGAACTTTGAAACTTTCCATTTCTACAAACAACGCCGAAACCTATCAAATCACGTCTGATTGACCTCAAATTTTGCACACAAATCATAAATGACATAACAAACCTATTAACATTTTCAGAATCGAATTTTGACCCCGATATCAAAAAGTCAACCCCCGGTCAAACTTTCCAAAAATTCAACTTTCGACATTTCAAGCCTAATTCCTCTACGAACCTCCAAATAATTTTTAGAACACGTTCCTAAGTCCAAAATTACCATACGGAGCTATTGGAATCATAAAAATTCAGATCCGAGGTCATTTACACATAAGTCCACATCCGGTCAACTTTTTGAACTTAAATTTTCAATTATGAGACTAAGTGTCTCGTTTCACTCCGAATTCCTTCCGGACCCGAACCAACTAAGCCGGTGAGTCATAAAATAATTGTAAAGTATAAATTAAGCAGTAAATAGGAAAATGGGGTTACAATACTCAAAACGACCGGCAGGGTCGTTACACCGAGCCAACACAATACATCAAGGAATACAAACACATATTAAAATCAAATAATACATTACGGAAGATCAAAAGGATTACAAAATAACCAAAGACAAGTGCAACCATAGAGAAATGTTAACAAAAAGGGAAATCCCGAGATATCGTCTCGTAGTCCCAAAAGTAAATGTGCAAGAACAACAATGTCCTCAGGCCATCACAAGTCATCACAATTCAATTCCCGACATAGCCCACCTTGTCTCTCCACGTGCGCAATAATAAAGTAAATGCCCGCCNTAAATGCTCAACAGGGGATCTCCCGAGGTACCGCCTCATAGTCCCAAAGTAAATATTCAACAAACAACAATGCCCCGAGGCTATCATAAATCATCAAAATTCAATTCCCGACATAACCCACCTTGTCTCGCCATGTGCGCAATAATAATGTAAATGCATGCCTTGTCTCGCCGCACGCGCATAATAATATTCTCACCTTGTTTCGCCACATGCGCAAACCCCCCCCCACACACACACACACATATATATATATATAGCCTGCCTTGTCACGCCGCATGTGCATAAATCAATAGTAACAATAGCACGGCAGAAACCTCGTGCATACACCCGAACAAACCTTCCAACAATATCACATGCCAATATCACAACATATCATAAATTGTTACTCAAGTGCTCAAATATCACAACATATCGCAGATTGCACATCAAGTGCTCAATATTACAACTTACCACAGAAATCAACAATACATTATTTTTCACAATAAGGAGCCCATGGCTCGACCATAATATGCACAAAAATCTTAACAAAATATCCGGGAGTGAACAACTCAACAAAATAATATTTCACGTAAAAGTTAGGGTGCCAATCACACCAAATCATCATATAAAAATTGTCACGACCCCAAATTTCCTCTGTAGGATGTCGTGATGGCACCTAGTCTCTAAGACTAGGTAAGACTATCAATGCAGAATAACAATTGAAATATGAAATAAATAAATCTGCAATTCACATAATTACAACTCCCAAAACCCGGTAGAAATAAGTCACAAGCTTCTAAGAATTTATTCTCAATGTATCTATATATATCAGGGTCTAAGGAAAATAAGGAAGCAACATAATAATGATAGAAGGGGACTCCAGAGTCTGCGGACGCTGGCAGATATATCTCGAAGTCTCCGTACATAGGTAGCTCACTGATGTCTGGACTGGTTTGATGTACCTGGATATGTACAAAAGGATGTGCAGAAGCGTAGTATTAGTACACCACAGCGGTACCCAGTAAGTGCCAAGCCTAACCTCGGTAGAGTAGTGACGAGGTCAGGTCGGGCCCTACTAGAATAATAAAAGACAAGGTGAAATGTTTAACAATATAATAAAATGAAATGATAATGGAAATGAATCAAGTAAGTAGTATGTCACCAATTAACTACGCAAAATAATGGCAAATAATACCTCGTGAAAACAAAACAAAATTCTTTTCAACTTTAAGAAAATCACAACAATAATCAAAGGCAATTGCGGCCATAAATCAATATCAAAAAGGGCACTCCCGAGGTACCGCCTATTAGTCCCAAATCATAAATAAATTCACAATATCTCATTTTCTTATATCTCCGCGGGAGCCTTCGTATTTAATTTTAAAGAAAATATTTTTTTCCAGAAATAGCATCCCGCGTTTTAGCCACCCTTATCACACCGCATGACTTCAAGTAGTTCCCTTACTAGTCACGTGTATCAAGCCACCCTTATCTCACCGCATGCGTTTCAACACCCAGACCTTATACCACCGCATGCGTATCAATATCACAATATATCACAATTTGCACCTCAAGTGCTCAAATAATTCAATTTGCCAAAATAAACAACATCAACAATACTTTCCACAACAGGGAGCTCACGGCTCAATCATAATGAGTACAAAATCTCACAAAATATTCGGAAATAAATAACTCGGCAAAAATAATATTTAAATTTTTTTTATACGTTGCCTCAGTTCCAAATTTAAAATATCAAATACTTCATATTAATAATATTTAAATTAAAGAAATTCCACCTTCAAATAATGCACAGAATAAAAGAAACCAAGTTTCATCTAAACAAGTAAAAACAATTAGTAGGAGAAAGTCAAGCAAATTTAAAGTATATAACAAAATAAAATAATCTAATGAATACGCAACAGTAATCTACACAATTTAAAAATATAATCTTCCACATTTAGCTCGTGTACACACTCGTCACCTCGTGTACACGACTTTTAACACATTACAATTAACAGATCAATACAAATCCTAGGGAAATTTTCCCTCACACAAGGTTAGACAAGTCACTTACCTCGACTTGCTCCGATTTAATCAAGTAGTATGCCTTTTCTTCAATTTTCCGACTCCAATCGACTCGAATCTAGTCATAATTAATTCGATACAGTCAACAAAAATTATAGAATCAATTCCATAAGAAAATACTATATTTTTCAATAAAAATCCGAAATTAACTAAAAAATATCGCCCGTGGGAGCCATGTCTCGAAATCCGGCAAAAGTTACGAAATATCAATGCCCATTCCACCACGAGTCTAAACATACCAAAATGACTAAATTTTGATAAGAATTTGACCCTCAAATCCTCAATTAAATGTTAAAAACAGTGATGGATTCGGGTAATCTAACAAAAATTGAGTTAAGAATACTTACTCTGATGTTTTCATTGAAAATATCCCAAAGACCGCCTCTTCCCGAGCTCCAATCCGTCAAAAATGAAAAATGGGACGAAGTCCTATTTTCAGAACTTAAACTCTCTGCCTAGACATTTGCTCTACGCAATCGCGAAGCACAGTTTTCCACTGCCCAAGTTTAACCCTACGCGATCGTAAACAATGCTACGTGATCGTGCAGCACAAGATTCCAATTCTACGTGATCGCATCCCTCTTCACGCGATCGCATAGAGCAAACATGTGGCCCAGCTTCCTCTCAAGTTCCCCTACGCGATCGCGTCCTCTTCCACGCGTTCGCGTAGCACAGACTGGCCCAACCTACGCGATCGCGGTTGACCTCACGCAATGGCGAAGAACAAAATCAACACTGCCTCGACTAAGCCTACGCGATCACGTCCCAATCTTTGTGATCGCGAAGAAGGTTTGAAACACCAGCAAATAGCAGCTACCAGCAGTGCCAAAATGAAGGGAAATAATCTGAATACCATCTGAAACACACCCAAGCCCCTCGGGACCTCAAACAAATATACAAACAAGTCCTAATACATCATACGAACTTAGTCGAGTCTTCAAATCACATCCAACAACATTAAAATCACAATTTACACCCCAATTCAAGACTAATGAAACTTAAGAATTTCTAACTTCTACATTCGATGCCGGAACCTATCAAATCAAGTCTGGTTGACCTCAAATTTTGCACACAAATCATAAATGATATAACGGAGCTATGAAAATTTTCAGAACTGGATTTCGATCCCGATATCAAAAAGTCAACTCCCCGGTCAAACTTCCAAATTAAATTTCTATTTTAGCCATTTCAAGCCTAATTTAACTACAGACTTCCAAATTAAATTCTGAACATACTCCTAAGCCCAAAATCACCATACGGAGCTGTTGGAATCATCAAAATTATATTCCGAGGCCGTTTGCACATAAGTCGTCATCCGATCACTATTTGAACTTAAGCTTTAAACCATGGAACTAAGTGTTCCAATTCATTCCAAAACCTCACCGGACCAGAACCGACTACCCCGGTAAGTCACATAACAGTTATAGAGCATATAATGAGCAGTAAATAGGGGAATGGGGCTACAACTTTCAAAACGACTGGCCGAGTCGTTACATCATACCCCTCTTAAAACAATCGTTCGTCCTCGAACGAGCATAGAGACATACATGAAGTGGTGAAAAGATGAGGATAATGGCTGCGCATATTCTGCTCGGTCTCCCAAGTCGCCTCCTCGACCGGATGACCCCTCCAGTGAACCTTCACAGAAGCAATGTCCTTTGACCTCAAAGTTCGAACCTGCTTGTCCAAAATAGCCACTGGTTCCTCGACATAAGATAGATCCTTGTCCAACTGAACTGAACTGAAGTCTAACACATGAGACAGATCGTCATAATACTTTCGGAGCATAGAAACATGGAATACCGGATGAACAGCAGAGAGACTATGTGGTAGTGCAAGTCTGTAAGCCACCTCTCCAACTTTTTCAAGAATCTCAAAGGCCAAATATACCTAGGGCTCAACTTTTCCTTCTTTTCGAACCTCATAACACCCTTTATAGGCAAAATCTGAAGCAAGACTCGCTCACCAACCATGAATGCAACATCACGAACCTTCCAATCTGCATAACTCTTCTATTTAGATTGGGCTGTACGAAGTCGATCCTGAATCAAGTTAACTTTCTTCAAGGTATCCTGAACCAAGTCTGTACCCAATAGCCTAGCCTCGCCCGGTTCGAACCAACCCACTGGATACCGGCACTGCCTACCATACAAGGCCTCATACAGAGCCATCAAAATGCTCGACTGGTAGCTGTTATTATAAGAAAACTCTGCAAATGGCAAAAAATGATCCCAAGCACCCCCAAAATCTATCACACACGCACGAAGCATATCCTTCAATATCTGAATAGTGCGTTCAGACTGCCTGTCTATCTAAGGGTGAAATATTGTCCTCAACTCCACACGAGTACCCAACTCTCGATGTATAGCCCTCCAAAACCGTGAGGTAAACTATGTACCCCGGTCAGAGATGATAGATACTGGTACGCCATGAAGTCTGACAATCTCGCGAATATAGACTTGAGCCAACTGCTCGGAAGAATAGGTAGTCATCACATGAATGAAATGAGCTGACTTAGTCAGCCTATCCACAATCACCTAAATTGCATCAAACTTCCGCTGAGTCCATGGAAGCCCAACAATGAAATCCATAGTGATCCGCTCCTATTTCCACTCTGGAATTTCTAACTTCTAAAGCAATCCACCTGGCCGATGATGCTCATATTTTACCTGCTGACAATTGAGACACTGAGCTGCATACTCCACTATGTCTTTCTTCATCCGCCTCCACCAATAGTGTTATCTCAAGTCCTGATACATCTTTGTAGCACCCGGATGAACGGAGTACCGTGAACTGTGAGCCTCTTGGAGAATCAACTCACGCGAACCATCTATATTAGGCACACATAGCCTGCCATGCATCCGTAATACACTGTCATCTCCAATAGTGACTTCTTTGGCATCACCGTACTGAACTGTGTCCTTAAGGACAAGCAGATGTGGGTCATCGTACAGATTCTCTCTGATACGATCATAAAGAGAAGACTGAGAAACCACACAAACCAAAACTCGGCTCGGCTCAGAAATATCCAACCTGACAAACTGGTTGGCCAAGGCCTGAACCTCCAAGGCTAAAGGCCTCTCTGCTACCTGTAAATATGCTAAGCTGCCCAAACTCTCCGCCTTACGAATCAAGGCATTAGCCACTACATTGGCCTTCCCGGGATGATAAAGAATGGTGATATCATAATCCTTAAGCAACTCCAACCATCTTCGCTGCCGCAAATTAAGATCCTTCTGTTTAAATAGATGTTGTAGACTCCGGTGATCAGTGTAGACCTCACAATGGACACCGTACAAATAATGCCGCCAAATCTTCAAGGCATTAACAATAGCTGCTAACTCAAGGTCATGGACAGGATAATTCTTCTCATGTACCTTTAACTGTCTGGACGCGTAGGCAATCACCCTATCATATTGCATCAACATTGTGCCGAGACCAATACGCGACGCATCACAATACACAGTATAAGACCCTGAACTTGTAGGTAATACCAACACTGGGGCTGTAGTCAAAGTTGTCTTGAGCTTTTGGAAGCTCTCCTCACATTCCTCGGTCCACCTGAATGGAGCACCCTTCTGAATCAATTTGGTCATAGGTGCAGCAATAGAAGAGAAACCCTCTACAAATCGGCGATAATACCCTACCAAACTAAGGAAACTCCGGATCTCTGTAGCTTATCGTCTGGACCAACTCTGCACTGCCTCAATCTTCTTCGGATCTACCTTGATCCCCTCACATGAAACTATATGGCCCAAAAATCCCACTGAATCAAACCAGAATTCACACTTTAAAAATTTGGCATATAACTTCTTTTCTCTCAAAGTCTGAAGCACAATCCTCAGGTGTTGCTCATGATCTTCCCAACTCCGGGAATATACCAGAATGTCATCAATAAACATAATAACGAAAGAATAAAGATAGGGCTGAAATACACTATTCATTAACTGCATAAATGCTGCTGAGGCATTGGTTAGCCCAAATGACATTACAAGGAACTCCTAATGACCATACCGAGTCCTAAAAGTAATCTTCGGGATATCTGGTTCCTGAATCTTCAACGGATGATAGCCTGAATGCAAGTCGATCTTAGAAACACTCTGGCACCCTGAAGCTGATCAAATAGGTCATCAATGCATGGCAATGGATACCTGTTCTTCATTGTAACCTTGTTCAGCTGGCGGCAATCAATACACATCCGCATAGAACCATCTTTCTTCTTTACAAATAAGACAGGAGCAGCCCAAGGCGATACACTAGGCTGAATAAAGCCCTTATCAAGCAACTCCTGTAACTGTTCTTTTAATTCTTTCAACTCTGCTGGGGTCATACGATAGGGTGGAATAGAAATGGGTTGAGTGCCCGGTAACAAATCAATGCCAAAGTCAATATCCATGTCGGGTGGCATACCCGGAAGATCTATCCGTTAGAAATACATCGGGAAACTCCCTTACTATAGGAACTGACTCCACGGTAGAAATATCAACACTGACATCTCTCACATAAGCCAGATATGCATCACACCCCTTCTCAACCATTCGTTGAGCCTTAAAAAATGAAACAACCCTGCTAGGAACATGATCCAAGGTACCTCTCCACTCTAGCCGTGGTAGACCTGGCATAGCCAACGTCACCGTCTTAGCATAATAATCAAGGATAGCATGATAGGGCGACAATCAGTCCATGCCAAAATAATATTGAAATCCACCATAATGGGC
The DNA here is from genome assembly GCA_000715115.1 of Nicotiana otophora. NCBI lineage: Eukaryota > Viridiplantae > Streptophyta > Magnoliopsida > Solanales > Solanaceae > Nicotiana > Nicotiana otophora. Next base: position 28,466 of record AWOL01S0004925.1, on the reverse strand, counting down.
AATAATAAATTAGCTCTGGTCTCAAACCATTTATAACAATTAAACACGACTGATACATGCGGTCCACAATAATAGATTCACCCATGGGTGTAGATACATAAACAGAAGAACTCAAGGAATCAGGGGATACGCCCAAATACGGGGCAAAATAAGATGACACATAAGAATAAATGGAGGTTGGATCAAATAAGACTGATGCATCTCTGTGACATACCAGAATAATACCTGTGATAACAGAATCGGATGCAACGGCTGATGTCCTAGCAGGAAGGGCATAAAACCTGGCCTAGCCTTCCCCTCTAAGGCGACCTCTACCTGTCCGACCTCCATCTCTAGATGGATGTGCAGGTGGAGTGGCAACTGGTGCAGTAATAATGGCCAGAGAAGCATGAGGGCCCTGTAGAATAGGTAGGGCCTAAGAAACCTGTGGAGGTGTACCCCTCCTAAGTCTGGGGAAATCCCTCATGATATGACGAGTGTCACCACACTCAAAATAAGCCCTCGGATAACATGGCTGCTGGGACTGGCTCGGGCCTGATCGACTAGACTACCCTCTGAAGGCACCCCGTACAGGAGGTACAGAAAATACTGGCGGTGCATAATATGGAACCTGAGGTCTGGGAGTAGCCGGAATACCACTGGAAGCTGGAAGTGCTGAATGAATAGGACGGCTCACATAACCTCTACCATGACGGGCTGTAGCTGGGTCACGAGAATTATTATATGTGCCAGAATCTCTGGGTCTCTTAGCTTCCCTCTCTTCCCTCTCCCGAATCCGCATACCTTCTAATCTCCTAGCAATTGACACCACCTGTTGGTACATTATGTCCATATCTAGCTCTCGGGCCATACTGAATCTGATACTAGGGTGGAGACCCTCAATAAATCTGCGAACCCGCTCTCGAATGGCAGCAACTAAGGCTGGTGCATGCCTAGCCAAATCACTGAATCAGACCGCATATTCCGACACGGTCATAGAACCCGGGTGCAACTGCTCAAACTCTGCGCTCCATGCATCTCTAAGACTCTGAGGAACATATTCCCTCAAGAACATATCATAAAATTGAGTCCAAGTAAGTGAAGCTGCCTCAGTTGGACTATCCAACTCATATGCCCGCCACCACTGGTAGGCTGCTCCTCTAAGCTGGAATGTCGTGAAAGAAACCCCACTGGAATCCACAATACCAATAGTACGAAGGATACGGTGATATTCCTCTAGAAAACCCTGAGCATCCTCTAAAGCTAAACCACTGAATGTGGAAGGGTGGTACTCTTTGTACCTCTCGAGCCTGAGCTGCTCCCTCTCTGAAACTGTTGCCCTAACCTCGGGCCGAACTGGGATAACTGGTTGCACTGGTATAACCTTTAGGGCACGTTCAACTTGGGCTTATGGCTTGGGAGTAGGGGCGACGGGAGTCTGTGCTCCTCCCCCGGCCTGAGATGTGGTAGGAGCAAGTGGAATCAACCCTGTCTGAGCTAGAGTGCCAAACATGCTAAAAATCTAGGCAAAGGTCTCCTGAAGTGAAGGAGTAGTAATTAGACGTCTCAGGTGCCTGCTCTCCAACTAGATCTACTTATGGCTCTGCTGCAGCAGCTCGAGCAGGTGCTCTAGCTGCACCACGTGATCTTCATCGGCCTCTGGCACGGCCTCTTCCCCGGTCTCTTGCGACTCCAACAGGGGGCACGGGTGTCTGATCATCGGATCCAGTTGTGCGTATCCTCACCATCTTGTGAGAGAATAGAAAAACAATGGTTTAAAATTTTGAAGTCAACAAATGCGCACGATACGGAATCAAAGAAGTGAATATTTCCTAACAGTTCCATAGCCTCCCGAAGATAAGTACAGACGTCTCTGTAGCGATCCGCGAGACTCTACTAAACCTGCTTGTGACTCATAACACCTATGAACCTAGAGCTCTGATACCATACCAACTTGTCACGACCCCAAATTCCCTCCATAGGATGTCGTGATGGCACCTAGTCTCTAAGACTAGGTAAGCCTATCAATGCAGAATAACAATTGAAATATGAAATAAATAAATCTGCAATTCACATAATTACAACTCCCAAACCCCGGTAGAAATAAGTCACAAGCTTCTAAGAATTTATCCTTAATGTATCTATATATATCAGGGTCTAAGGAAAATAAGGAAGCAACATAATAATGATAGAAGGGGACTCCGAAGTTTGCGGACGCTGGCAGATATACCTCGAAGTCTCTGTACACATGTAGCTCACTGAT
>AWOL01S0004925.1:673-16680 GCA_000715115.1 Nicotiana otophora | reverse complement strand
CTTCCATGCTTAGGTGTCACAAGGTGACTTATACTCGAAGGATATTACTTGAAAAGTTTATATTTGAAAAGTATTTATCTTGAAGGAACTATGTTTGAAGGATATTAATTTGAAAGGGTTATACTTGAAAAGTATTTATCTTGAAAGAACTATGTTTGAAGGCTAATTATTTGAAAAGTTTATGTTTGAAAGGTTTTTATCTTGAAAGAACTATGTTTGAAAGATATTTATTTGAAGGAAGTATATTTCAAAAATAATTTCTTATTGGAAAGGATTATATTCTAAAGACCTCAATTTAAAAAACTTACGGGTGAAAGTTTACACTTGAAGGATTTGACTAATTTATTGGGGATTTGTTGGCTGAGACCTGATGTGAAAACTATTGCAGTTGCTGAGCTACTACTTGCCTTTTCTGTATTATGATTTTCGGATTTCGGTTGTGTTTCCGTTCATTCTTCTGTGTCTTATTCTGGTGTTCCGTTGTTACTTGTTGTTTTTCCTTCCTTATTGCAGTTGTTATGACGTTAGCCATATCGTAGGGGTCCTTAGATAGATGTCATGTTTTGCCATCCCTATACTTATGCTTGTTCAGTTTATTAAACCAGTGGGTGTCTTGACTAGTCCTTGTCACTACTTCACCGAGGTTAGTCTTGATACTTACTGGGCACCGCTGTGGTGTGCTCATCTTACACTTATGCAGATTTTGTGCAGATCCAAGTATCGATCATTAGTAGCTGTGCGGATCCTTGCTGAGGAGACTCAAGGTAAACCTACCGCTGCGTTCGCAGGCTTCGGAGTCACCTTCCTATTTTGTATCTTCACTGTTTTTACTTACTTCCGAACAGTTGTATTTAAAAGTTGTAGTAAACTCTGTAGAGCTTATGACTTGTACTACCGGTTTTGAAAAATTATAAATTTTGTAAAGATTTCTATATCAAGACTCTTAGATTTCCTTTGTTATTGTTGTTACTCAGTAAATGTTAGGCTTACCTAGTTCCTAAGACTAGGTGCCATCACGATACCCAACAGAGGAAAAATTGGGGCGTGACACTAGGTAAGCCGATTATAATAACATTTCAAGCCTTTTATTTGATAAAGATATAATTTAATACACGTGTCGAAACCAACATCGGAAATAATTATAAATATAACAACCTTCCAAGACTGGTAATACTGAGTCACGAACTCTAACTGAATACATGAAATGATCTCAAGGATCGAATACTTAATATTTTTAGATTAATAATTAACAGTATAATAAAATGAAAAGACTCCAAGAGACTGCGACGACCAAGCAGCTCTACCTTGAATCCTTGCAAAAATGTGCAGAAGTGTAGTATGAGTACACCACGGTCGGTACCCAGTAAGTATCAAAACTAACATCGGTGGAGTAGTGACGAAGTACAGTCAAGACACTCACTAATCAATTAACCTGTATAGTGTAGCAGTATATAATAATAATAATAATAATAATAATAATAATAATAATAATAATAATAATAATAATAGAAACAAATGACAATGATGGCAACAAGAATAAATAAATGATGTAAACAACAAGGCAACAAGAACACCATAAATACTGCTCAAACGAATAAGGAACACAAATACAACCAATCAATCAAGTCCCTCAAATACACATCTTTCCAATGCAAGTACTTCAAGTATAAATCTTTCAAATATAAGTTTTTCAATAAAAATCCTTAGAATATAACCTTGTCAAATAAATATATATTTCGAATATACTCCCTTCAAATAAATTTTTTTCAACTATAATTCTTTCAAATAATATTTATGGAATATAATTCCTTCAAATAAAAGTTACCTTGTGACACTTTATTTCATAATCATAAAAATACGGGTCTCAACCCACTTTCATATTCCCACGGCACCTCGTGCCCATATTTCTATCACAACTGCACGGACAACTCACGTGCCAATAATATCAATGTATATAAGATCCACATGATCAATTCATTTCCACTAAAGTGAGTTTACAATTTTTAAATCAAGTAAGAAATCAACAAAGAAATAAATTTATTTTAGAAATCATTTGGGTGAAGAAAATAACATTGCACTTAAATTAAAATATCAGATAAACTACTGATTTGGATGTAAAACTATTTAATTTAAAACACAATAATAATTTTTTTTATTTTAATCAACTCAATCATCGAAAATCAGTAAGAAAAACCAAAAATATACTTCTTCAGAGTCTCGTGCTAAAAAGCCAAAGCCAACACAATATAACTAGGAGCACAAAACACATAATAATAAAGTCAACTAGTACATCACGGAAGAAGACAAGAATTTACATATTAAATGAAACAAAATCACCCAAGACAAGAACATAAATAAAGAAATATCAACAGGGCACTCCCGAGGTACCACCTCGTAGTCCCAAATCATAAATAAATTCACAATATCCCATTTTCTTATATCACCGCGGGAGCCTTCACATTTAATTTTTAAAGAAATTATTTTTCCCGAAATAGCATCCCGCGTTTTAGCCACCCTTATCACACTGCATGACTTCTAGTAGTTCCCCTACTAGCCAAGCGTTTCAAGCTATCCTTATCTCACCGCATGCGTTTCAACACCCTGACCTTATATCACCGCAAGCGTATCAATATCACAATATTTCATAAATCGCACTACAAGTGCCCAAATATCACATCATAATACAACTTGCACCTCAAGTGCTCACATATCACAAATTGCACATCAATTGCTCAAATATTACAACATATCACAAAATTGCACATCAAGTACTCAGATATTATAATATATCACAAATTGTACATCAAGTGCTCAAATATTACAACATATCACATAAAGTGCTCAAATATTATAAATTTCTACAGAAATCAATAATACATTATTTTTTCACAATAAAGAGCCCATGGCTCGATCATAATGTGCACAAAATCTTAACAAATATATCCGGGAGTGAACAACTCAACAAAATAATATTTCATATAAAAATCAAGGTGGCAATCACACCAAATCATCATATAAAAACAAATCCAACAAAACATGGATTTAGGTAAGACAATTAAAGGATTTAATAAGTGCCAATAATTTTCAATTTAATACAAAAAGGCGTCTAAGGATTTTAACCAATGTAATTTGCACATATAAACCAAGTACGTACTCGTCACCTCGCGTACATGATTTTCAATCACACAAATTACACATAAGACTCAATGCCTAAGGGGAATTTTTCTCACTCAAGGTTAGGCAAGATACTTACCTTTTTGAAGTTAGGCCGATATTCCAAAATCGTCTTCTTGCTTGAATTGACCTCCGAACAACTCAAATCTAACCAAATTAATTCAATTCAGTGAAAACTAATTTTAGGAATTAATTCCATATAAAAATAATAATTTTCCAATAAAATTTGAAATTTAACTCAAAAATCGCTTGTGGGACTCATATCTCAGAATCTGACGAAACTTACAAAATTTGATAACCCATTCAATTACGAGTTCACCCATACCAATTTTATCAAATTCCGATAACAACTCGACCTCCAAATCTAAAATTTTCGTTCTTGGAAAATTTTGAAAAAATCTTGAATTTCTTCCATTTAAATCCGAAATAAATGATGAATATAACCATGAATTTATGAAATATAATCACTTTTGGATATAGGACATTTGCCCAAGTCGAAGTCGTGAAGAAATCCTCAAAATCGCCCAAGAACCTTGCTCCAAAAATCCAAAAATGAAATGAAGGAAATGACCATTTTTGGTCCTTAAGTTTCTGCCCATCCGTCATTAAAAGTCCATTTTCCGTTATTAAAAGTCCATTTTTCGTCACTAAAAGTCCATTTTTCGTCACCAAAAGTTCACACCAGAACTTGCTTGCACCAGCAGTTATTTTTTTCACTAAAAAGGCTCTAACTCCATCATACGAACTCGAAATTCGACAATTCTTGTCCCTATGAGTCACAAATAATAATACAAATTTAGTCATTCAATAGAAACTCAATTTAGAGCTCATTTTCTCAATGTGATACCAATTTCGCTCGTTAAACAATTAACTCATGTTTTGCGCTAAAACCCCAATCGCGACTTGATGAAATTAGACCAAACTTTTCGGATCACTCCTATAATTTATTATCAAAATCCCAAAAGTCTCGAAATCAAATTCCGATCTCTAGAACTAAAAATGGATCTTTGGATCATTACATGCTTATGCTGAAAACATCAAACTCTTCCAAAACTCTTCTCCAACAGCTGATAGTATATCAAACATAACTTCTTGTACTCAACTCTAACTGCCAAACAGTTTAAATTTCTGCAAACTAGATACAAAGGGCTACAACTTTTATGTTTTGCTTATTGCCCAACTCCTTATAGATTGCGAGATATAAGCTCCCAAAATCAGCCTTGTGCAACATAAATTTCTGGCGATGCACACTGTTGTAGCCAAAAGCTGCAGTACCAGATTCAGTCAATTAATAATAACATTTTGTACATATGTCCGAATGATAAATGGTTTTTCATTCTGGAAACTAGAATCAAAGTACTACAACTTTCATGTTTTGATAATTTCTAGATTCTTTATAGATTTCGATATTTAAGCTTCCAAAGTAGAATCCATGCATCGAAAATTTCTGGCAAAACTGCTTTACTAGCCTTCATTAAATCGACCATAACTTTCTATACAAATGTCCAAATAATAAATGGTTTAACTTTCTGGAAACTAGAATCAAAGAGATACAACTTTCATGTTTTGAAAATTTTCAGATTCTTTATAAATTTTGAGATATAAGTTTCTAAAATCGGCTCTATGATTATACCAGTTGTTGTCCAAAAACAGCTTCTGCAACAGAAAAATTCCAGTAGCTCCTTTTATCCGAAATCCATTCCGTTAACCTTCCGAAATCCACTCGAGGCCCTCGGGACCTTAACCAAATATACCAACATATTCCAAAATATAATACGAACTTAGTTGAGGCTTCAAACCATGCCAAACAACGCCGAAGTTACGAATCGCGCATCGAATCGAATTATAAGTTTTCAAATCTTCCAACTTTTATATTTTGCGCCGAAACGTATCAAATCAATTCCGATTGACCTCAAATTTTGCACACAAGTAATAAATGATATAACAAATCTATAAAAAAATTCAGAACTGAATTCCGACTCTGATATCAAAAAATCAACACCTCGGTCAAACTTCCCAAAAATTCAACTTTCGCCATTTCAAGCAAAATTTCACTACGGACTTCTAAAAAATTTTTCGGACACGCTCCTAAGTCCAAAATCACCATACAAAGCTATTGAAATCATCAAAATTTTATTTCGGTGTCGTTTACACATAATTCACCACCCCAGTCAATTATTTCAACTTAAGCTTCCAAAACAAGAATTGTTCTTTCAATTAAATCCTGAATTATCTGAAAACCAAACTTGACCACCCTCGCAAGTCATAATACACATTTCAAAGCTACTCGAGACCTTAAGCCACCGAACAGAACGTAAATTCTTAAAATGACAAATCGGATCGTTACACATTGTCATTTTATTTTTATTATATTGTTAAACATTTCATCTTGTCTTTTATTATTCTAGTAGAGCCTGACCTGACCTCGTCACTACTCTACCGAGGTTAGGCTTGGCACTTATTGGGTACCATTATGGTGTACTCATACTATGCTTCTGCACATTTTTTTGTGAGATCCAGGTACATCTTACGAGCCCAGACATCAATAAGTTACCTGTGTACGGAGATTTCGAAGTATATCTGCCAGCGTCCGCAGACTCCGGAGTCCCCTTCTATCATTATTATGTTGCTTCCTTATTTTCTTTAGACTCTGATATATAAAGACATTGAAGATAAATTCTTAGAAGTTTATGACGTATTTCTACCGGGTTTTGGGAGTTGTAATTATGTGAATTGCAGATTTATTTATTTTATATTTTAATTGTTATTCTGCATTGATAGGCTTACCTAGTCTTAGAGGCTAGGTGTCATCACGACATCCTACAGAGAGAATTTGGGGTCGTGACATTTATTGGTTTGGTTTGGTATTTAGATTTAATAACCCGATACAATTGGTTTGGTTTGGTAATTAAAAAATTCGAGCCAACCCGACCCCTGTACACCCCTAGTGGCCAGTGGTTTCAGAAATAAAATGCCTACTAACTTGGCTCTATCTTCTTCTATACCTATCAGATTTCAAGAGTCAAATTAATTTTTTTTATTGTGATTTTTTCATATGCCTTTTAGGTTTTTTTTTATAAAAAAAAATATGTATATCTTATTTCAAAAAATTTAAAGATTTATTGTTCGAATTCACGATCAAATTAAAAAGTTTGACTCTAGAAATCCGTACAGGTCTACATAAATTGGAAAAGAATGGTACTTATTTTACTTGTCCGTTGAAGAAAAATGACATATTTATATTATATTTTATTATATAAATTAAAACAAATATAGAGCATTTTATGAATTTGTTGCATAATATATTGGGTAAAGTAATTATTATTTGCTATTAAGTGCGTTAATAGGAGTCTTCATCCTCAAAACTTAATTACGTGATTCTGTCTTTATTTCATAAACGATACTAATTTTGGACCAAGTTGGTCCGAATAAAACGATTGAAGGGAATATAAATGTATATATAATAGTCAATACGGAAATGGTTGAAACAATCGGGGCGAAAAGTGAATATGAACAAATTAAGGGGTCAAAATGATATCGGCATTAGGGTTCTGGTGTGTAGCAAGTATTTCGCACTTGATAACTATATAAAGCATAGCTCGCTGTACGTTACCCATTACTAGCCGTAAACTCTCGACAGACAGCAGCTAGGGTTTCATGTCCCCATTTTCTCCTTTTCCATCATTTTTGTGTTTGTTTTTTGTTTTTAGTTCTTGATTTGATCTGCATTAGTGTAAATGGCCTTCATAATCCCAAATAAGTTGAGATTTGATAAGTGCTTATTTGATTCATGGGAGGCCTAAATCAAACTCACAAAATGGAGGTTTCGCTGATAACGCCTTTTCTCTTCTTTTTTGTTTTTCAAAAAGGCGTTTACTAGTAACCATTTCCATACATATTTTGTCTCTTTTCTGTTTTTTCTCATTCTATTTAAGTTTGAGATTGTTTTTTGGTTCCTCGTCTAAATCCGTCATTTGCAATACCGAGTTCATTGATAGCATTTCTCTTGAACTTTGATTCACTATTTAAAGAATTACACATAATAAGTACATTGCAACTAGGTGGCATATACTCTTTCTCTGTTTCAATTTATGTGAACCTATTTTCTTTTTAGTCTGTGTAAAAAAGAATACCTCTTTCTCTATTTGGAAATAATTTATCTTAATGCAATGATTTATAGCCACACAAAATATATGTGTCTCATTTTATGCTACAAGTTCAAAAGTTTCTCTCTTTTCTTAAATTTCGTGCCCGGTCAAATTAGTTCAAATAAATAAGAATGGAGGGAGTATATAACTTTGCAAAGTTGTAGCTTAAAAACAATACGCCAAAATTTGATATTCAATATCTAGCTCCAAAGTTTAAACTTCTAACTCAATCTATGAATCATTAATTGTGACTCAAATGCTAATTCAACAAACCAAATCCATTTGGGTGGTAAAAATTAGTTTTTAAAGATAATCTACCATTAATGAACCAACTTAAAAAATAAGTGGATATAAATTTCAAATTTAATTTAAAGCGGGTATTATTTCGACTTGTTAGAAATAGTTTAAGAGTTTGAAGTCAGTGGAGATTTGGATTGATTTTGAATAAGAAATGCACTTCTATATAAGGCAGATGCATTATGTACATGTTTATAAAAGTGTATAAATGTGTATGCACCCATATATATTATTTTATAAAAATTGACTTCATCTTTTTTGAGCTTCTTTTAAAATTTAATTCAAATCTAGCTTAATTCTGTTCCAAATCACTTCAAATTTAAGTTTTGAATTTCTATATATTTTTTCAATCAATTGGATTAACGACCCATCCAAACAACCAACAAACTCAAAATTGGAGCTTTGAACAACCTCTAATGGTAGATTTCGATTCTTCAATTTTCTTTCCACAAACCTTGTCCTGATTGAATCTATAAACAAGAACGACACACTCTTTCAGACTCTTTGTTCTACTATTTTTATCACGAGAACGTGAAATCCCTTCACGTTTTTTCTCATCTTGTAAAAGTTCAATCAATCGTGGCATATGAAAGTCCTAATCTCATGGGAGGAAAAGAAGAGCAAAAGGAAGAAAAAAAAGAGGACGTTGGGAAAGGGAAAAATGTTTTGAAGTAGGCCGTTAATTCTAGGATAAAGAATGAAAAAAAAAAGTTATGGATAAAGTGGGTCAAACTGAGTAAAAACATTTAACATGAGGCAATTTTAGTAGCATTGTTGCCTCAACTGATAATCAGCGTAATTGTTTCTTAAATAAACTAAGCCTAAGACCAGGTTGGCAGCTCCTAAAGCTGCAAACTGCCTTATTAAATGAAACTAACTCTGGGGAGTTTGAGGTACGTGAATTTCAAATAACTTTAATTGAATTACTCTAACATGATCAATTGAAAACCTGAGATTGATCCTAAGCGGAGGTGGACTTATCTAATAGACAGGGGCATATCCCTTGTTTTGAGGATAAATTTCTATATCCAACTCTGTACCTTAAACTTAAAAAGTATGCACTAAATTAAAGCCTCGATTTGAATGGCTTTATAAGGCATGGTTTTCTTCTGCCGTACCTTATAAAGCCATTCATTTGATTTGCCGATTCTCTAGCCAATAATGGTAGCAGGAGTCACAAACACACAAGGTCGACAAGCCAATTATAGGGATTTTGATAGTAGTATTGCAATTTTGGTTTTTCAATGTACCTTTAAAAAGATTAAAAGAAAGTTCTGTTATTATTTGGAACAAAGCCGATACAAGCTGATTTTACAAGAGATTTTTATCATGACATATTATAGAAAGAGTATGCCGAATTTCAGGAACAATACAAAATTGTTAAGATACCTAAAAGAATTTTCCGGTCTTACACTTTTGTAGGTATTAGTAATCCGGAGATCAAATACTCATGCAGGAATAAGTGATACAAAATCAGTTATTTAGGATTTTATTATTTGGGATCTAGTTATTTCATTTTCTACTTCATAACTTATACAAAGCAACTAAAAAATATTAGTTAATGCTAGTTTTAATACATGAATAACTACCTAACCAGCAACAAATGACCCGTGCATATATAGTGGAGATAACTTCATTTATGACACAATGGTAAATCATCATAGATCGAAATAAACGGGAACAAGGAGGCTAGAAGTTAAAACTAAAAGTTTTCCATAATTCATTGCTGCTAAGCAACGTAAAACTACTTTTTTTTTGTTTCGGAAAACACTACAGGCTGAGAGTCTACATCCTCTATATCTATCTTGGAATTTAGAACCATCAGATACAAAATCTGCACTTGATTCTTCAAGTACTCTTAGTTCCAGTCTTGCATCTACTTGTGGTAGAGATATACCAAGGAGAAGAGGAAGAAACCACCCATCTATCATACAGAAAATAGAAATCATACAAAACATTCTTGTGGATGAATCAATCAAAATATCTTAATAGCACAAATTTTTTAATATAATCAGAACCACCAAAGTGTCGTAAAAGCACTTTATGTTAATAATTAAAACAAAAAGTATCTTAATAGCCCATGATAGAAAGAGATTAACACAGAATCTTCAGGATTAATAAGATCATAATATCAGAAAGGGAAAACCTTCTCACATATTACGTGGGTGCTTCATTTAGGTCCCCTTATCCAAATCCCCCAGTGGACAAAACAATTACCCAGCAAGCACTCGGCAGATTGTTTTAGAAGCTATACTATCAAATTTAGATTTTACTACATCTCTAAATAAAACTTGTAAAGTTTTGTAATCTAACACCCTTCAAAAGATATTTTCACAACAGCTGCAACAAACTTTCTGATTAATTATTCCTAACAAAGTCATGTTGAACTCACCATTGTATATGCAGTTTCTTAGCTTGTTATAAATTTGGTTACATGCCCTACTTAAACCAGATAATGTGGCTTCTTATTCTCAAGTCTCGGCAACTTGAGGGGAAATTTGTCTAAATAGAAAAGCATGGGTTGGAACTACATTTGCCATAATACATAGCAAAGAGGGAAGGAGGGAGGGAGGGAAGGAGGGAGGGAGAGAGAATGTACCATAGAGAAGGATGCTCCATAATAAGGGAAAGCAGTTGTTATAAACCTCTCATATTCGTTATGTCTGAAGGGGCGAACAGGAATCTGCAAGTAAATTTTTCGCCAAGGCATTAATGCAAATCAGTATAAAAAGTGCCATGCAATAATCTTTTCATGTTACCTATCATTAAATCGAAGGATGGCATAGCTAACCCCAACTAAAAAATGCACAAGCTGTTAATCTTGTACTTCAAAAAGCTCAAGCAATATGAAATAGCTGTCAATTAAGGCCTAACTGGGCTTTTATAAATCAACCTCTGAAATAAGTAGTATCTCTTATGAACAGCAGGGCGCTGAGGGACAAATATATGCATTGTTTCATCCAACAATGTCAAAGATCTAGCGCAATAAAACAAAAGAAAAAAGCGCAAAGTGCAGATACATGAATATTTTCATGATAAACTTATCAAAAATTATTGTTATCATTTTTCTGGCTATTGTTGTTGATATTCGATAGTTTTCTATTCATCCTCTCAATCCGCGAGTCTTTCGGAAACAACCTCTCTACCTCTCCAGGGTAGGGTTAAGGTATGCGTACACACTATCCTTCCCAGACCCCACTTGTGGGATTTCACTGGGTTTGTTGTTGTTGTTGTTGTTGTAAACTTATCAAAAATAAAAAGGAATGCTTTCATAATAATTTGCATGTTGCTTCTACAAATATCATCGGTTAAATGGCAGCATACAATATACCTAGTCTAAAAGAGCACCAAAAGTTATGTATCGCTTTGTAATTACAAGAGAATTTTAGTAATTCTCTCACCAAATATGTGGAAAGCAAGAGTCCTAATTATAGCTATGTCCAGAATGACTAATGCATCATATATATCAACTCTTCACCAAAATCTATTAGGTATGAAAATAATGAGCACATCCTACCTCTTCAAGCAAATAAAATGCTTGTAGTATATGACTAAAGTATTCTAAACTTATAGATGCCCCCATAAGAGATAGTGCCTGCAGATTTTAAAAGGGAGTACCTGTTTTGCAAGGCTCAAGCTTGTGAATCCTAATCTCTCGTACTCAACCTTGAACTGGAACACTCCATAAACATCTGGAACCTTGAACGATGTATAATAGACACCCTGTAGGAAGTGACATTAGAAATGCTAATCAAAGTGATGGAACAACTCTGTTACCATGTAAATTCTGGAGCACTTAAGAGTACCTTCTGATTGGTTGACAGGGTTTTCAGAACGTAGGGGCTCATCATGTAAAACTGAACTTGAACATCATCTGCGACATAAGGTTCCCAACTTGTTCCAGACCATTCATAAATCTCAACAGAATATTCCTTCAATCAAAATTTCGGTTTCAGCACACATCCTTTACAAAGGTATACATTATATAAGAGTGACAAAATAGGACAGACTTGTGGTGTAGCAGTACCAGTTCATCATTGATTCTGTATATAGAAGGTTCATCTGCCTCCCCAACTTTGTGATGCCTTACATTCACAGCCTATATATGAAAATTTGTATAGACATAAATTCCCAATTCATATATTGAGAACAGCAAATACGAATACTGAAATACAGCCAATTGACTAGCATTCCTTTTACATGACTACAAGGTAAACATAAAAATAGAGAAAGGGTGAATATGAATTAAGAAATTAGTTCTGATGCTGCACCTTAAGATGACCTCTTTCATGGAAGACCCACTTGCTAATCTCAGTCGCAAATTGCTCATTGCCAGATTTATCATGGCTGTGATCATGGGAGAAAATTTGTGGTCGATCACGTCAGAAGCGTAAAAAATATAGAAAAGGACAGTAAAAGGCGCATTGGCTTCAAGCTATTGCTTCTTTAGCATTAAGTGAAAAACAAAGACACAAGAAAAGAAACCAAATGACAAGACATTACATAATAAAGCAACCTTTAATTTTATGATTATTTCTTTAAACTGACTAACTTCGTCCAGTCCGCATAATCATGCAAAATTGAGCGACACTAGCACTCACATAGCTTTTATAGGACCAAGGCACTCAATTTTGAAAGGACAGTCAATTCATATATTGAGCTCCCGTCCAGTCTTGTATTTGAGGAATCTTTAGACCATATTTTTACATGCCTCTCCTAGATGCATCACAATAGAGACAATGGTTTTAGGGCCAATGGACTTTTAGGCTAAATCACTTCTTAAAATCAAGTTAGAGCAAAGCGGGAGTGCTAAATGCTAAGGAAGTTGATTGACAGCAAGGGGGCAAATATAAATCTAAATGAATTCCCTAGTCATTAATTTATTAGAACAAAATGCACTAAATGGAACAGGTATTATTCCTGCAAATATGTTTAGCATTAACAATACTAGGCAATTATAAATTAATAATACCCACTATACACCAGTGTTTTAAAAGGCGTTTTCGGGGCGAGGCGCACCAAAAACGCCATGAGGCGATGGTGTGGGGCAAAAGTCTCAAGAGGCGTACGCTCAGCAATTCGGGGCGTACGCCCGGGCGTTCGGGGCGTAAGCCCCAGAGACTTTTTCAAATTAAAACAAAATTTGTTGAATAAGTCCTTCATATAATACCCAAATTCTCAAAAGCCAGCTTGGTAATTACTCAAAAGTTTTAAAAAGGAACTGAAATGTAGTAAATTTAAAAGTCAAGATCTTTTTTATTGATTGAAGCCTTAAATCATAGTCTTTCCCAATTTTTTATCTTGTCCGCTAGTATGCTAATATCTCCCAAAAGCAACAAATATTCAATTTTTAAAAAAAAATACAAAGAGAACTCCATTCTCCTTCATAGCAGCAAGTTTAAAGTTCAAATTGCATATTAGTATCCTTTTTGTTCCTCCATGTAGAAAACTTTATTCTTTTCGACTCAAGTTACTTGTGCTTCTAAGTAGCATATAATAGATTGTTTTGACTAGTTTTTTGTGGGGATGGAGCACATCTATATATATATTTTTCACATATTTATAGTTTTCTTCAATTTTTATGCAATTTCACATGTTTATAAATATTCATTGTAATTATATTACTTTATAAAATATTAATTAAATACCTATGGGACTTACGCCTCGCTGAGGCATACGTAAAACGCATCGCCTAACGCCCACGTCTTTTAAAACACTGCTATACACTATAAAGTATTTAAATTCTAGTATAAGAAAAGCTCTGTTTGAAAAGTCATCCTATAATTATCAAATTAGGCAAAAGCTACCCAAAAGTGACTTTTACCAAACGAGAAAGCATGTATTCAACGAGATCAAATGTGAACATGATTTAGGTTGCCGAATACTTTATGAGACATGCAAACTCATAACATAATTCAAAAGCGAGGTGAACCACATGTTTCCCTGTGCTATCAGTTTGAGGTTTTCCCATTTCAACCCGAGGTCACCTTTATCAAAAATTAACTCTACAACAAGAACATCCTAGTTATTGTTCTTATCACTTTCTACCAATTTAACAGTGAAGGGCCTCCTAATCCAAAAGCCAAATACTGATCCAATTCAGGACACCAATAGTTCGGAATCTTTTCCTAGATGATGGATATCTTACTGCCATAATATGGATAGCGTGCGGCGACAAATAGCGACGAGGGCCCGCTTCACTGAGGCGAGAGGCGCGCAGCGAAGCGCTCGCCTTTTTGATGTGAAGCGACAATTTATACAAAAACATAAAATATTATATATATATATATATAAAAAAAAAAAAAACTAAAAACTCAATAACAATAATATGTTTATAAATATATCAATTCAGAAATTAAAAACTCAATAGATTCTATATGCTATTAATTCTACTCTATAAGACTATTAAGTCTATAATTGAAAAAACAGAGCAAACAAAACAGAGCCTAAAAAGAAAGAGCTACTGCCTCTGCTGCTGGTCGAAAAACATAGCCAAAAAAAAAAAATAAGAGAAGAAGAAAGAGGAAGGGAAGAGCCTCTGTTATTTTGCTCGAAAAACAGAGCACAAAAGCAGACTCTCTGTTTCTGTTGTTCTCGACAAAAAACAGAGCAAAACAAATAGAAAGAAGAAAGAAGAAAGAAGAAGAAGAAGAAGAAGAAGAAGAAGAAGAAGAAGAAGAAGAAGAAGAAGAAGAAGAAGAAGAAAGAAAGGAAACTCAGAGAAGCATACCTGGTTTTTCAGATGGCAGAAACTTGATGAAGAAGACTATGGCACAGTAATCGCGAGCCCTAATCGCGACCTTTTTTCAGAAACTTGGCTGCTCTGTTGTTCGAAGTTGAAGAAGAAAGAAACTTCTGAGAGTCAAGCCCTAATCACGACCTTTTTTCTTAAGTCTTTGCCCTTTTTCTTTTTTCTTTTTAAAAAAGCGACGCTTCAGTCGCCTCTCGCCACACTGTCGCCTCTCGCTACACAAGCAGAGGCGATCGCTTTATGTAAATCGCAACGCAACAGATGAAAGAAGCGACACAGTCTCGCATCGCTACGCTACTCGCTATTAGCGACGTAGCGCTCGCTATTTACAACACTGCTATATAGTCATTTGAAACATTTGAAAATGCTTCTACCATTTGCCAATGACATCCAGCTGAGTTCTTTATTGCCAATTAAATATCAAGTGCAATTATTCATTCTGTAATATGGCCAATATTTTGGCTAATGGAGTCCATCTCACATAAGCACAAACATCTTTGCAAAGTGTAGACTTTGTTGGCAATATTCTTTGGGACCTAAAAATATTGCATTGTGTGGTGGACATCATTTGCACAAGTTGTATCTCTTCTTTTACACCTAAGAGGCCAAGACTTTTTTGCCTATAAAAGGGAAGGCTATTAGTTCATTTTAAACACACCAATAAGACTTGAGTCTTCATTTCTTGTTTCTTCCTTTCCTCCTTTATTAAGAGTGTTTTGTATGAGAGTTAAGTGTGGGAAGCACTTGTGTGAACCCTTTCTTTGGAGTGATCTTGTGAGGTTATTCTCTTAGGGTATTTGGGATTAATTAGAGTATTTACTCTAATTTTGTACTCTTGTTGGTATAGTGAAATTGCTCCTCTCCGCTTGTGGACGTAGGTCACTTTGACCGAACCACGTTAAATTTGTGTCTTCTTTATATGCTTTAATTATCGTTGTTATTAACTTCCATTGTCTTTGTTATTGTCGTTATACCGTTATTTGGCTAAATTCCGCACTACCCGGGTTCCCGATCCTAACAAATTGGTATCAGAGCCGGATCTAACCGGGTTAGTTTCAATAGCCAAAATGACTCTAACAAAGACCTATGTTGAGAAATTTGACCGAAGTGCAAACTTCGGAATGTGACAGTTAAAGATGGAAGCTATTCTAATTCAGGATGGCTTAGACTTGGCGTTGCAAGGAAAGGAGAAGAAGCCGGATAAAATGGCGGACGAGGAGTTTGCCATCATAGATAAAAAGGCAAAATCAGGTATCATCTTAAATCTCTCAAATGAGGTTTTACGTGAAGTTTCTGTAGAAACCACAGTCAAGGGCATGTGGGAAAAATTGAAAACCTTATATATGAAGAGGACGGTGGAAAATAGACTTTACCTGAAGCAGAAGCTTTATACAATTCGTATGAGTGAAGGTACCTCTATTCTCTCTCATCTTGACACCTTTGATTCCATTCTTATGGATTTGAGTAATATAGATGCTGAAATTAAAGATGAGGATCAAGTCGTATTACTGCTTTGTTCTCTACCCCATCTTTTAAGCATATAAGAGATACTATGATTTATGCAAAAGATAATATCTCTTATAAGGATATTAAATCTATCTTAAAATCAAAAGAACAGATAGATAGTGATATTACTG
>AWOL01S0004924.1:123125-139776 GCA_000715115.1 Nicotiana otophora | reverse complement strand
TATATATATATATTATGGTGGACAACTTATCAAATGAAAGATCTTTGAGTCTAGTTTCTAACGCTTTAAACTGTTCATCATTTGGATATTTCTACAAGGAGTTATGGACGTTTTAGTAAAAGGTGTCTAGCAGGGGAAAACTTGTAATACGATGTACAACCTGCACAGCGCAAGGTATAACTCGCTGAAGCACATGTGCCTATATAAGGCAGTCACGGGCAGCAGTCATTTTTGGGGATTTTCTTGAGCTAGGGATTGGTTCTTTCATGGTGGATTCGACCTTGGGGACTACTTAAGAATACAAGGTGAGTTTTTATGGATATTTTAAGTTAATAACATCCTATTAACACTAGTATTAATATCCTTCAATCTTTGAAATCCCTAGAAATCTTTCAAGTTGTTCAAGAACACCAAATTTTCCAAGCATTGGAATTTTAAGGAAAAGTTTCAAGAAGGTAATACTAATGCTTCAAGCTCATTTCTTATGAGTCGGTGAGAATAATTCTAATATTTGTTTCAAGTTGTTATGGTTGGATAATTTATTTCATAAACTCTAGTTCATGGCATGAATAGTGTTCTTGATAAAATGAGGGAAAAATAAATAGTGTTCTTAGAAATGAAATTAAAGGATGCAATGAACCTATGGAATTATTTTCTAGCTTAGTTAGAAATGTTCAACTAAGTAATCACCAAATTGAATGTTTTGGAAATGTTGGTTAAGGAAGATGATGAATAGTAATTTGGTGGTGTTGGAGAATTAATGCAGTATCATTGATGACTTCAAATGGGCATTATATAATAAGAGTGGAGTGGAATTGAATGAGTTGGAGGCTTGTAGCCAACTTGTGAGCTATAAATGGATATATCTTATAATAAATTTATTCTCATTCCGGAGGTACATAAGAAAATGTCCTCATTTCTTGTGGAGCGAGCCGAACGCCTCGGCAGTATACATGCATCTATGGATCGCGCCGCACGTCCCTCGACAGTGTACACGACACTCTGGATCGAGCCGTACGACCTCGGCAGAAATCGTGCCTAATAATAATAATTACACGATACTTTGATAGTGTATTGCAACTTGTGAATTTAATTAATAAATTGAGAATTGTTGCATTTGAAGGAATTTGATTGATAAATTAAAAATAATTGGAAATTGAAAGAATTAATTATCTCTGCTTGTTAAGGAAATTCTGGTTATTCCTGTAAATGAGGCTAATTGATAAATTGAAAATTTATTGAAATTGAAGGAATTTAATTAATTCTGTTAGTTCAATAAAATTATTGTTAACTCTGTGAATCATGTTGATATAAATATTTCTATTTTCATGATTATTTAATATTATTGACCCATAGTGAGTGTCAAAGTCGGCCATCTCATCTCTACCTCTTCGAGATTAGGCTTGGTACTTACTGGGTACACGTTGTTTTCGTACCCATACTGTACTTGCTGCACATTTTATTGTGCAGGTACATATATGTATAGCGACCTTGTGGGCGTAGAGGTTTGGTTAATAATTGTGGGGACATAGGTGAGCTGCATTCTATATTACGATCCGCAGCTAACAGAGTCTCCTTCAGAGTTATTATATTTTTCTGTCTAATTTGTATTCTTGACAGATGTTGTATTTTATTTTAATTCCCTAGTAAATGCTCATGCACTTGTGATACCGGATTTTAGGAATGGTCGTGAATTCTTTAGAAGTTGCTAAAAATATTTATCATTTACTCTATGAGTTTTATCTTTACTATTTCATTGAAGAAATTTTTATTTCAAAAATACTAAAATGGGTAATTAAATTATTCGAATTATGGTTGGCTTGCTTGGCAGTGGTGTCCGGCGCCATCACGGCCTTAATGGAGTTTGGGTCGTGACACAAAATGTATTCGTTTCTTTTTATCCTTTTAAAATTAAAGCTCACACTAGACCAAAAAAATTATTTAATTATTTTCCTAAGATGTAGGACCTTTAAATTAACTAATATTTTTAAGAATTTAAAATCAACAATTATATGTTGATTTAATTGTCCAACAAAAATACATCCAAGTATCATATTTTATTTATCAATGCCATATAACCATATTCTATTTACCAACGCCATATCATTTATGACAAGATAATTGAATTATGTTGTCTTTTAATTTTGATACAAAGTTGGAAAGGTTCCGAGTCTATATGAACGAATATTATGTACCTTGGTTACAAAAAATAAATTTTATCACCATGTAAGAAATAGACATATAGATATCAAGGGGGGCAAAAGACTCAACTAGATTAAAAAAATAGAACATATTTTAAAACTTTTAATCTCTTTGTTATATAAAAAATAGCTTTAATTTATTTCCTACATAAAATATTTATTTTATAATTTTGAAAAATTAAATGAAATTTTATTTATTTTTCTTCATGTAAATGGAAAACTGATTATACTTACTTATAATCTATAGTCATAATAAATATTGTTTAATAAATCTTCCTCTAAATTAGAAAAATCAATCTCTTAATATACAATTCTCTACCATATACCACGTATTGTTTATGTTGAGTAAGTTTTTAAATTTGCAATCTCTTTTGTTATAAAAAGTAACTTACCTTTATTTTTATACATAAAATATTTGTGTTACAATCGTGATGATTAATTAATGTGAAAAAGATATCATTAATTTTAAAGCTTCATTATTTTATAATTAATAAAAAAATATTATTATTTCCTTATAGGGTGATCTTAGGAATGCACTGGATCTCCTTTTCAAAAATTTAAGTTATTATTTAATTTTTTAAGCTTTTAACATTTTAAAAAAAATAATAGCTATTTAATTAATATCATTTGATGAAGATCTAAGAAAATTTATTTAAAGAATAACTTCCTGAAGACTGGCCTAATTAGGTGAGTGTTTTATGAAAAATTACATTATTTAGTCGATTAGAATTTCAAGAAATATATATTTGGGGATGTAGTAACGCATCTATCGGATAAACAATCAGGTAAACTGTAGTTAAGGTTTATAATATTTTAATAAAATAACTATTTTGACAAATTATGGGCTAATATAATACTGTCATTGGTCTAATTGAAAGTCGAAATTTGTATTACTTGTATTCCAAAGAGACGTTAGACGAGATACAACAACATGACATATTTATATCTTATTTGTAACGACCCAACCGATCGTTTTGAGTCCTAGCGCGTCGTTCGGAAGTTTGAGGTCATGAGTAGCTTCACTTCAGGTATTATGACTTGTACGTATGGCCGGAATTGAATTTCGGGAAGTTCGGAGTTGATTTGGAAAGAAAACTCTAATTTAGGAAGCTTTAAGTTGGAAGAATTGACTAAGGTTTGATTCTTGAGTAAATGACCTCGGAAATAGGATTTGAAGGTTACAATAGGTTCGTATGATGATTTTGGACTTGGGCGTATGTCCGTATCGAGTTTTGGATGACCTAGGAGTGTTTCAGCGCCTATTGTGGAAAGATGGCATTTTGGAAGAATTTCATAAATTTGGGTTGAAGTACATTTCAATGTTATTGATGTCCCTTTGGGATTCCGAGTTTGGAAATAGCTCTGTATGATGATTCTGGTATTGAGAGCGCATCCGGATGTGGATTTGGAGGTCCGTAGGTCATTTTGGGGTCATTTGGCGAAAGTTAGAAATTTAAAGGGTTTTTGAGAAGTTTGACCGGGAGTGGACCTTTTGATATCGGGGTCGGATTCCGATTCCGGAAGTTGGAGTAGGTCCGTAATGTCAATTATGACTTGTGTGCAAAATCTGAGGTTAATCGGACGTGATTTGATAGGTCTCGACATCGATTGTAGAAGTTTGAAGCTTCAAAGTTCATTAAGTTTGAATTGGAGGATGATTCGTAGTTTCGACGTTGTTTGGCATGATTTGAGCCTCGACTAAGTTCGTAATGTGTTTTGGGACGTGTTGGTATATTTGGTTGAGGTCCTGAGGGTCTCGGGTGGATTCCGGATGGTTAACGGATCGAATTTGGACTTGGAAGATGTGTTGAGGCTGCTGTCTTCTGGTGTAACCGCACCTGCGAGGTTATGACCGCAGGTGCGGAGCCGCATAAGCGGCCATGAGGGTCGCAGGAGAATTTCTGACAGGGGAAGGCTGGGACGGCAGATGCGATCGAGTTTCGCAAAAGCGGGACCGCACCTGCGCACGTGGAGCCGCATAAGCGAAGGCGCAAAAGCGCGGATGGAGCCGCAGATGCGGAGTTGAAGGGCCTGAAGGAGGACCGCAAAAGCGGTATTTCGCCGCACCTGCGGGACCACAGAAGCGGTCAAGTGACCGCAGGAGCAAGAGGTCGTTGGGCAATGTGTTTCTTTAAGAACGGGGATTTGGCCCATTTTCTTCCATTCTCTCTTGGTTGGGCAATTTTTGGAGAGCTTCAAGTGGGGGGTTTACATCATCTATGCCAAGGTAAGTTATTCCCATCCATTGCAAGATAAATACATGGTTTTTATATGGATTCAAGCATGAAAATTCGTAGAAATTTGGGATTTTGTAGGAAAACCTAAAATTTAAAATGTGCTTCTATTTGTGGGGGCTACGTACGCACGAGGTGACGAGAGTCCGTATATAACTACTAATTATGTTATTGTCCGGGTAGTCTAGGACCCATATCATGCTATACTTATGTCACGACCCCAAATACCCTCTGTAGGATGTTGTGATGGCACCTAGTCTCTAAGACTAGGTAAGCCTATCAATGCGGAATAATAATAAATATCTGAAATAAATAAACTACAATTCAAACAATTTCAACTCCCAAAACCCGGTAGAAATAAGTCACAAGCTTCTAAGAATTTATTCTCTATGTCTCTATACATCAGAGTCTAAAGCAAATAAGGAAGACAACATAGTAAGATAGAAGGAGACTCCGGAGTCTGCGGACGCTGGCAGATATACCTCGAAGTCTCCTCGTACAGCTAGTTTACTGATGCCTGGTCTGATAAGATGTACCTGGATCTGCACAAAAAGATGTGCAGAAGCGTAGTATGAGTACACCACAGCGGTACCCAGTAAGTGCCAAGCCTAACCTCGATAGAGTAGTGACGAGGTCAGGTCAGGCCCTACTGGAGAATAAATAATGGCATGGTAAAATATTTAAACAATATTATAAGATAAAATAATAATGTCAATGAATCAAGTAGTATGTCACATTTAATTACATCAAATAATGGAAAATAAATACCTCGTGGAAACAAAACAGAATTCTTTTCAACTTTAAGAAAATCACAACAATAATCAAAGGAAACTGCGGCTATAAATCAATATCAACAAGGGCACTCCCGAGATACCGCCTCCTAGTCCCAAATAATAAACAAATTCACAATATCTCATTTTCTTATCTCACCGCGGGAGCCTTCACAATTTATTTTAGAGAAAATATTTTTTCCGAAATAGCATCCCGCGTTTTAGTCATCCTTATCATACCGCATGACTTCTAGTATTTCCCCCTACTAGCCACGCGTATCAAGTCACCCTTATCTCACCGCATGCGTTTCAATACCCAGACCTTATACCACCGCATGCGTATCAATATCACAATTTGTACCTCAGGTGCTCAAATAATTTAACTTGCCAAAATAATTCAACAACAATATTTTTCCACAATAAAGAGCTCACGGCTCATGTCAAAATAATTCAACAATAATATTTTTCCACAATAAAGAGCTCACGGCTCATGTCAAAATAATTCAACAATAATATTTTTCCACAATAAAGAGCTCACGGCTCATGTCAAAATAATTCAACAATAATATTCTTTCACAATAAAGAGCTCACGGCTCCCTCACAATGAGTATAAAAATATTCAGGAGTAAATAATTTAGGAAAATAATATTTCAAAATCTTTACTACGTTGCTTCAATATCAAGTTTAAAAATGTCAAATACTTCATATTAATAATATTTAATTTAAAGAAAATCAACCTTCAAATAATGCACAGAATAAAAGAAACCAAGTTCCAACTAAATAGATAAAATAATTAGCAGGAAAAAGGTCAAGCAAATTTAAAATATAAACATTAAATCAATAATGAAGAATATAACAAAATGAAATAATTTAATTAATGCGCAATAGTGATCTACACAATTTAAAATATAATCTTTCACATTTAGCCCATGTACACACTCGTCACCTCGTGTACAGGACTTTCCACACATTACAATTATCAATCCTAGGGAGAATTTCCCCCACGCAAGGGAAAGACAAGTCACTTACCTCGACTTGCTCCAATTTAACCAAGTATTATACTTTTTCCTCAATTTTTCGACTCCGACCGACTTGTATCTAATCATAATTAATTCGATACAGTCAACAAAAATTATAGTAATCAATTTCATAAGAAAATATTACATTTTTCAATAAAGTCCAAAATTAGCTCAAAATTGCCCACATCTCGGAATCTAGTGAAACTTACAAAATCCGACAACCCATTCAATTATGAGTCCACCCATACCAATTTTACCAAATTCCGATAACAACTCGACCTCCAAATCTTAAATTTTTATTTTTGGAAGATTTTGCAAAAATCTTGATTTTTCTTCCATAAATTCACGGATTCATGATGTAAATGAGTATGGAATCATGAAATATAATCAATATAGGATAAGGAACACTTACCCCAATGTTTTCCCGTAAAATCGCCTAAGAACCGTGCTCCAAAAATCCAAAATGAAATGAAGGAAATGACCATTTTTGGTCCTTAAGTTTCTGCCCTTCCGTCACTAAAAGTTCATTTTCCGTCACTAAAAGTCCACCAGAACTTATTTGTACCAGCCTTCCTTCAATCGATCATAACTTTATGTACAAATGTCCAAATAATGAATGGTTTAACTTTCTGGAAACTAACTACTATAATTTTCATGTTTTGAAACTTTTCCAATGCCTTATGAATTGTGAGATATAAGCTTCCAAAATCGGCTCCACGCATCAGATATTTCTGGCAAAACTGCTCTACCAGCCTTAATTCAATCCATCATAACTTTCTGTACAAATGCCCAAATAATGAATGGTTTTAACTTTCTGGAAACTAGAATGAAACGACTACAACTTTCATGTTTTGAAAATGTTTCGATTCCTTATGAATTGCGAGATATAAGCTTCCAATGTTGGCTCCACGCACCAGAATTGTGTTTTCCAGCAACCCTCTTTATCCGAAATCCATTCCGTTTACCTTCCGAAATCCATCCGAAACCCTCGGGACCTTAACCAATTATTTCAACATGTCCCAAAATACAATATGAACTTAGTCGAGGCTTCAAACCATATCAAACAACATCAACATGACGAATCGCATCTCAAATCAAAATCTATGAACTTTGAACTTTCAAATTCTATATCTTGTGACGAAACACATCAAATCAATGTGGCATGACTTTAAATTTTGCACACAAGTCATAAATAATATAACATACCTATTCCAATTTCCAGAATCAGATTCCGACCCCGATATCAAAAAGTCAACCCCCAGGTCAAACTTCCCAAAAATGTAACTTTTGGCATTTCAAGCCTAATTCCACTACGGACTTCCAAATAAAATTTCGATCATGCTCCTAAGTCCAAAATCATCATACGGAACTGTTGGAATCATCAAAATTCTATTTCGGGGTCGTTTGCATATAATTTGACATCCGATCAGTATTTGAACTTAAACTTTTAATTTGTCATCAAAATTTCATATCTCAGGCTAGAGACCTCGGAATTTGATTCGGGGCATATGCCTAAGTCCCAAATCACAATACGGACCTACTGAAGCTGTCAAAACACTAATCTGTTTGCTCAAATTGTTGACCAAAGTCAACTTAGTTGAGTTTTAAAGCTCTATTTCACATTTTAATCCAGTTTTTACCTGAAAACTTTCCGAAAAATTTTACGGACTATGCACGCAAGTCGAGGAATGATAAATAGTACTTTTCGAGGTCTTAGAACACAAAATTAATTATTAAATTTAAAGATGACATTTTGGGTTATCACATTTTCCACCTCTAAAACAAACGTTCGTCCTCGAACGGAGTTAGAAAAAGTATTTGAGCTGGTGAATATGTGTGGATAACAGCTGCGCATATCATGCTCGGTCTCCCAAGTCGACTCTTCGATCGGATGACCCCTCCACTGAACCTTCACGGAAGCAATGTTCTTTGATCTCAGCTTTCGAACATGCCTATCCAAAATAGCCACTGGTTCCTCAACATAAGATAGATCCTTGTCCAACTGAACCGAACTGAAGTCTAACATATGAGATGGATCGCCGTGATATTTTTGAAGCATAGAAATATGGAATACCGGATGAACTGCAGGGAGACTAGGTGTTAATGCAAATCTGTAAGCCACCTATCCAACTCTCTCAAGAATCTCAAAAGACCCAATATACATAGGGCTCAACTTGCCCTTCTTCCCGAACCTCATCACACCCTTCATAGGCGAAACCCGGAGCAATACCCGCTCACTAACCATGAATGCAACATCACAAACCTTTCGATTCGTATAACTCTTCGGTCTAGATTGGGCTGTAAGAAGTCGATCCTGAATCAACTTAACCTTTTCCAAGGCATCCTGAACCAAGTTTGTACCCAATAGTCTAGCCTCGCCCGGTTCAAACCAACCCACTGGGGACCAGCATCGCCTACAATACAAGGCCTCATACGGAGCCATCTGAATGCTTGACTGGTAACTATTGTTGTAAGCAAACTCCGCAAGTGGTAAGAACTGATCCCAAGCACCCCCAAAATCTATCACAAACGCACGAAGCATATCTTCCAGTATCTGAATAGTGCGTTCGGACTACCCGTCTATTTGAGGGTGAAATGTTGTACTCAACTCTACCCGAGTACCCAACTCACGTTGTACTGCCCTCCAGAACTGTGATGTAAACTGCGTACCTCGGTCAGAGATGATAGATACCTGTACGCCATGAAGTCTGACAATCTCGCGAATATATACCCGAGCTAGCTGTTCTGAACAGTAAGTAGTAATCAGAGGAATGAAATAAGCTGACTTGGTCAATCTATCCACAATCACCCAAACTGCATCGAACTTCCTCCGAGTCTATGGGAGCCCAACAACGAAATCCATAGTGATCTGCTCCCATTTTCATTATGGAATCTCTAACTTCTGAAACAATCCACCCAGTCGATAATGCTCATATTTCACTTGTTGACAATTTAGACACCGAGCTACATACTCCACTATGTCTTTCCTCATCCGCCTCCACCAATAGTGCTGTCTCAAATCCTGATACACTTTTGCAGCACCCGGATGAATGGAGTATTGCGAACTATGAGCCTCCTGGAAAATCAAGTCGTGCAAACCATCTACATTTGGCACACATAGCCTGCCCTGCATCCGTAATACATCTTCATCTCCAATAGTGACTTCCTAGGAATCGTCGTGCTGAACTGTGTCCTTAAGGACAAGCAGATTGGGGTCATCACACTGATGTTCCCTGATACGGTCATAAAGAGAAGACTAAGAAACCACAAAAGCCAAAACTCGACTTGGCTCGGAAACATCCAATCTGACAAACTGGTTGGCCAAGGCCTGAACATCCAAGGCTAAAGGCCTCTCTGCTACCGGTAAATATGCTAAGCTGCCCAAACTTTCTGCCTTACGACTCAAGGCATCGGCCACTACATTGGCCTTCCCAGGATGATAGAGAATGGCAACATCATAATCCTTAAGCAACTTCAACCACCTCTACTGCTGCAAATTAAGATCTTTCTGTTTAAATAGATGCTATAGACTTCGGTGATCGGTGTAGACCTCACAATGGACACCGTACTAATAATGCCGCCAAATCTTCAAGGCACGAACAATAGTTGCTAATATAGATTCGAGCCAACTGCTCGGAAGAGTAGGTAGTCATCACAGGATTGCAATGAGCTGACTTGGTCAATCTATCCACAATCACCCAAGCTGCATTGAACTTCCTCTGAGTCCGTGGGAGCCCAATAACGAAATCCATAGTGATCCTTTCCCATTTCTATTCTGGAATCTCTAACGTCTGAAGCAATCTACTCGGTCGCCGATGCTCATATTTCACCTGTTGACAATTTAGACACCGAGCTACATACTCCACTATGTCTTTCTTCATTCTCCTCCACCAGTAATGTTGCCTCAAGTCTTGCTACATCTTCATAGCACCCGGATGTATGGAGTACCGCGAACTGTGAGCCTCCTAGAGAATCAATTCAAGCAAACCATCTATATTAGGCACACATAGCCTACCTTGCATCCATAATACGCCCTCATCTCTAATTGCGACATCCTTGGCATCACCGTGCTGAACTATATCCTTAAGGACAAGAAAATGGGGGTCATCATACTAACGCTCCCTGGTACGATCATAAAGAGAAGACTGAGAAACCATACAAGCCAAAACTTGACTCGGCTCGGAAACATCCAATTTGACAACTGGTTGGCCAAGGCATGAACATCCAAGGCCAAAGGCCTCTTTACTACCGGTAAATATGATAAGTTTCCCAAACTCTCCGTCTTACGACTCAAGGCATCGGCCACTACATTAGCCTTCCCAGGATGATAGAGATGGTGATATCATAATCCTTAAGCAACTCTAACTATCTCTGTTTTCGCAATTAAGATCCTTCTGCTTAAACATATGTTGTAGACTCTGGTGATCGATGTAGACCTCACAATGGACACCATACAAATAATGCCGCCAAAATCTTCAAGGCACGAACAATAGCTGTTAACTCAAGGCCGTGGACCGAAAAATACTTCTCATGTACCTTTAACTGTCTGGATGCGTAGGCAACCACCCTACCATCTTGCATCAACACCGCGTTGAGACCAATATGCGACGCATCATAATACACAGTATAAGACCTTGAACATGTAAGTAATACCAACGTTTGTGTCGGAGTTAAAGTGATCTTGAGCTTCTGAAAGCTCAACTCACACTCGTCTGACCCTGTAAATGGGGCACCATCTTGGGTCAATTTGGTCTTAATAGTTGTTCATAATCAATTACAGAATCGTCATTTAACCTCATGTTAACAAAAATCTCGTTGCAAACCTTCACAATACTGATAACTAGATGCGAGGCATGAAGACCTCATAATTATTTACCCGAATTAACGAGTCACATTTAACGCCACCTGGGCGGGCACCTACCTCATAGGTTAAAACTTAATAATTACAACACGAATTGGACAACTATGCACAAAGAATTTCTTTATAAGAATTTTCAAATAAGCCTAGCAGGCATGACTCCCTATTAGTACTATAGTACAAATTTAATTTCACAAGGGAGAACTTAAACACAAGAATTTTTCCTCACAAGGATCTCGTCCTTATATAACTTTCACCACATCTCGTAGCCCAGTTTAAACATATCAATTTATATAAAATTTTGAGGATCCCGTCCTCGGTTCTGAATCACAAGTAATATGAACATCGTGCCGATTGAAAATTTCCATTTTGTAATGACCCGGCCAGTCGTTTTGAGAGTAATAGCCCCAATCCCCTATTAACTGCTTTTTCCAAATCTTTTTCTACTATTGTGACTTGCAGGTATAATTGGTTTTGAGTTTCGGAGTGTTTTGGAACACTTAGTCCCTAAATGAGAGCTTAAGCCTTAGGATTTGGACAGTAGTCGGAATTGTATGAAGACGACTTCGGAATGGAATTTTGTTAGTTCTATTAGCTCCGTTAGGTGATTTGGGGTTTATGAGCATGTTCGGATTGTGTTTTGGAGGTTCATAGCTCATTTAGGCTTGAAATGGCGAAAGTCAAATTTTTGGAGTTTTGGGCCGATAGTGGAATTTTTTATATCGGGTCGTTTTTCGATTCTGGAAGTTATAGTAGGTCTGTAATATTAATTATGACTTGTACGCAAAATTTGAGGTCAATCGGACGTGATTTGATAGGTTTCAGCATCGGTTGTAGAATTTTGAAGTTTCAAGTTCTTTAAATTTAAATTGGAGGGTGATTCGTGATTTTAGCGTTGTTTGATAGGATTTGAGAGCTCGATTAAGTTCGTATGGTTTTGTAGGATTAGTTGGTATATTTGGTCGAGGTCTCGAGGGCCTCGGGTGTGTTTCGGATGCTCAACGAGTCATCTTTGGACTTAGAGAAGTGGCAGATTTCTGGTGTTTTATTGCAGAAAAATCCTTCATCGCGTTCGCGAGAGGTGCCTCGCGATCGCGTAGAGCATCTGGTAAAGGCAGCGAAGTTGTTTTTCGCGTTTGTGATGTTGTTCCCGCGTTCACGAAGGTGTGGGACCTTAAGCCTATGCGTTTGCGATATGGTCCTCGCGTTCGCGTAGAGGAACGGAGAAGAGGAAGCTTCGGGCATTAAGCCTACGCGTTCGTGAAGGGTCCGTCAGTGGAGGATACGCGTTTGCGAGAAGTCCCCTCGCGTTCGCAAAGGAGGAATTTTGGGCCAGTGGAAGATTGTTCATCGTGTTCATGATCGTGATGTCGCGTTCGCGAAGAAGAACGCACCTGGGCAGAATTTAAGGTTCAAAAACGAGGGTTGCGTTCATAACAAAAAAATTTGATTGAGAGCTCGGTAGAAGGCTAAATTTGGAGAGATTTTCGGAGGAAGTTTTTGGGTAATGATTTCTAACTCCTTTATGGCTATATTCCACTAATCTATGGTTGATTTCATCATTTAATTTCAGATTTGGGGTGAGAAATTGAGAAAGATTCTTAGGCCAAATTTTGGGGTTTTGATAGAGATTTTGGTATCGAATTTGAGAAATTTTGGTACGAGTAAACTCGTGAGTGAATGGGTGTTTGTATTTTGCGACTTTTACCTTATTCTGAGACGTGGGCCCGGGATGACCTTTTGGGCGTTTTTCCTAATTTCACGCTTTAGCTTCGAATTAATTAGCTAAATTAGTTACTCGTAGTTATATTTACATTATGCAATTTATTTGAATAGATAAGGTCCATTTGGAGTCGGATACTCGTGGCAAGAACGTGTTATCAAGGTGATTTGAGCGGTTCGAGGTAAGTGGCTTGCCTAACCTTGTGTTGGGGACTTCCCCCTTAGGATATCTTGATATTATTTGGTGTACTCATGCCCTTCCTGCACATGTTTTCGTGTGCAGATCTAGGTGCGAGCTATCAGCCTCGGGGTTAGTACGTGCTGCTGATTTTAGGAGACTTCAAGGTACTACTGCTTGCGTCCGTAGATCTTCGGAGTCCCCTTCTATTCCCTCTCCTAGAGACTTTCTTTATTATCTTCAGACTTTTGTATAGATCTACATAGATTATAGCAGTTTGTGACTTAGTAATATTTCGGGTCTTGGGAAATTATTTTGTATATGCCGAGGGGTACTACTCTTGGCTATTTATAATATGATGTTTATCTTTAAAATGTTGGGTTTTCTTTATATTTTTCGCAATATTAGGCTTACCTAGTCGTAAAGACTAGGTGCCATTACGACACCTTATAGAGGGTTAATTTGGGTTGTGACAAGTAGGTATCAGAGCACTAGGTTCATAGGAGTCGTGAGTCACAAGCCGGTTTATTAGAGTCTCGCGGAGCGGTGCGGAGACGTCCGTACTTATCTTCGGGAGGCTATGTAACTGTTAAGAACAATCATATTTCTTTGATTTCCTTGTCGTGCGAGTTATTGACACCAAAAAACAAATTTAAGATTTTATTCTATTCTTTCTCACAGATGGTGAGGACCCGCAATGGGAGGACCGACGATCAGGCACTCGAGCTCCCTGCCAAAGCTGCCGGAGGTCGGGGTCGGGGTAGAGGACAACCACACGGTGCAGCCCGAGCACCTGCGAGAGCTGCGTCAGAGGAGATCCCAGCAGCTCCAGCTGGAGGGCTAGTATCGGAGATCCCTATTGCTACTCCAGCCCTCCAGGAGACTTTAGCCCAGTTCTTGAGCATGTTCAGCACTCTGGCTCAGGCTGGACTATTTCCGATAGCTCCCGCTACATCTCAGGCCGGGGGAGGGGCACAGACTCCCGCAACCCGCACTCCTGAGCAGAGGGTCCAGGTTGATCAGGCCCCAGAGTATATTCCTATTCCCCTAGTGGCTCCGGTTCAGCATGAGATCAGGGTAGGTGCTTCTGAGGCAGAGCAGCTCAGACTTGAGAGGTACAAGAAATACCACCCACCTACTTTCAGCGGACTAGCTTCAGATGATGCTCTGGACTTTCTTGAGGAGTGGCATCGTATTCTCCGCACTATGGGCATTGTGGAGACGAGTGGGGTTTCTTTCACCGCTTTCCAGCTGAGGGGAGAAGCATATCAGTGGTGGCGTGCCTATGAGCTGAGTAGTCCGGACGAGACATCCTCACTCACTTGGACTCAATTTTCAGAGATGTTCTTGCATGAGTGTGTTCCTCAGAGCCTCAGGAATGCTTGGCGCGCAGAGTTCCAGCAGTTGCGTCAGGGTTCTATGACTGTGTCGGAGTATGCAGTCCGTTTCAGTAGGTTAGCTTGCCATGCACCAGCTCTGGTTGCTACAGTCAGAGAGAGGGTTCGTTGCTTCATTGAGGGAATCCATCCCAGTATTCGGACCAGTATGGCTAGGGAGTTGGAGATGGACATCACTTATCAGCAGGCAGTGAGCATTGCCAGGAGGGTGGAGGGCATGTTTGCCCGGGATAGGGAGGAGAAAGAGGCCAAGAGGTCTCGAGAGACTGGTCATTATTCAGGAGCTCGTGCACCAGCAGCACGCTATGGTAGGGGTTTTATGAGTCGCCCTGTTCATTCAGCTCTTCTAGCAGCCAGCGGTATTCCAGCTCCTCCTAGACCTCAGGAGCCTTATTATGCACTGCCAGTATCCAATATGCCTCTTACTCGAGGTGCTATTACCAGCCAGTCCAGCAGGCCAGGTCCAAGTCAGTCTCAGCCGCCGCGTCCTCCAATAGGTTATTTTGAGTGTGGTGAGACTCATCACCTGGTTAGATATTGCCCCAGAGCCAGGAGGGGTGCACCTCCACAGACTTATCAGCCTCCATGTGCTCCACCGGGTCCTCTGGCCATTCTTTCAGCACCAGCTGCTACCCCACCTCCTCAGCCAGCTCGAGGTTGAGGTCGGGGAGGTCGAGGTCTCCCTAGAGGGGGAGGCCAGGCCAGGTACTATGCCCTTCCAGCCCGTTCAGAGGCCGTTGCTTCAGATTCAGTCATCACAGGTATCGTACCTGCCTGTCATAGGGATGCATCGGTATTATTTGAACCAGGCTCTACGTATTCATATGTGTCTTCTTATTTTGCTCCACATATGGGGATATCTCGGGATTCTTTGAGTTCCCATATTTATGTATCTACTCCTGTGGGAGATTCTCTCATTGTGGACCGCGTATATCGGTCGTGTTTGATTGCTCTTAGTTGTTTTGATACCAGAGCCAATTTGTTATTAGTTAGTATGGTAGATTTTGATGTTATCTTGGGCATGGACTGGTTGTCACCTCATTATGCTATTCTTGATTGTCACGCTAAGACCATGACGCTGGCTATGCCAGGTTTGCCGAGATTAGAGTGGAGAGGTACCTTAGAGTATACTCCCCGCAGGGTCATTTCATTTCTTAAGGCTCAGCGAATGGTTGAGAAGGGGTGTGATGCGTATTTGGCCTATGTGAGAGAAATCAGCATTGATACACCTACAGTCGAGTCAATTCCAGTAGTGAGGAACTTTCCAAATGTGTTTCCAGCTGATCTTCTCGGTATGCCGCCCGATAGAGATATTGATTTCGGCATTGATTTGTTGTTGGGCACTCAGTCCATTTCTATTCCTCCCTACCGTATGGCTCCTCCTGAGTTGAAGGAGTTGAAGGAGCAGTTGCAGGAGTTGCTTGATAAGGGTTTCATCAGGCCCAGTGTATCACCTTGGAATGCTCCGGTCTTATTTGTGAAGAAGAAGGATGGTTCTATGTGTATGTGTATTGATTATTGGCAGCTGAACAAGGTTACAGTGAAGAACATGTATCCTTTGCCTCGCATTGATGATTTATTTGATCAGTTACAGGGTGCCAGGGTGCTTTCCAAGATTGACTTGCGTTCTGGCTATTATTAGTTGAAGATTCAAGAGCCGGATATCCTGAATACTGCTTTTAGGACCAGATATGGTCACTATGAGTTTCTTGTCATGTCATTTGGGCTGACCAATGCCCCAGTAGCCTTTATGAATTTGATGCACAGTGTATTCTGTCCTTATCTTGATTTCTTCGTCATTGTGTTTATTGACGACATCCTGGCATATTCCCGGCCTCAGGAAGATCATGAGCAGCACCTGAGGATCGTGCTTCAGACTTTGAGGGAGAAGAGGTTGTATGCAAAATTTTCTAAGTGTGAATTCTGGCTTGATTCAGTGGCATTCTTGGGCGACATAGTGTCTTGTGATGGGATCAAGGTAGATCCAAAAAAGGTGGAGGCAGTGCAGAGTTGGCCTAGACCGTTATCAGCTACGGAGATCCGCAGTTTCCTTGGTTTGGCGGGGTATTACCATCACTTTGTGGAGGGATTTTCATCCATTGTAGCAACTATGACCAAGCTGACCCAGAAGGGTGCTCCGTTCAGGTGGACCGAGGAGTGTGAGCAGAGCTTTCAGAAGCTCAAGACAGCTTTAACTATAGCCCCAGTATTAGTATTGCCTACAGGTTCGGGGTCCTACACTGTCTATTGTGATGCCTCGAGGATTGGCCTT
>AWOL01S0004924.1:101617-114906 GCA_000715115.1 Nicotiana otophora | reverse complement strand
CGCAGACCTTACCCCTACCCCGAAGGAGTAGA
This sequence comes from Nicotiana otophora, assembly GCA_000715115.1. NCBI lineage: Eukaryota > Viridiplantae > Streptophyta > Magnoliopsida > Solanales > Solanaceae > Nicotiana > Nicotiana otophora. The sequence goes on along the minus strand of AWOL01S0004924.1, from coordinate 114,874 downwards.
GAGGCTGTTTCCGAAAGACCCTCGGCTCAAACAAAAAAAAAAAGCGAGAGATAATATTAGTATCACAACAACACTCAGAATAATAAAGAATATAACAAAATAAAATAATTTAATTAATGCGCAACAGTGATCTACACAATTTAAAACATAATATTTTACATTTAGCCCGTATACACACTCGTCACCTCGTGTACACGACTTTTCACACATTACAATTATCAATCCTAGGAAGAATTTCCCCCACGCAAGGTTAAGACAAGTCACTAACCTCGACTTGCTCCAATTTAACCAAGTATTATGCTTTTTCCTCGATTTTCCGACTCCGATCGACTCATATCTAGTCATAATTAATTCGATACAGTCAACAAAAATTATAGTAATCAATTTCATAAGAAAATATTATATTTTTTAATAAAATCCGAAATTAGTTCAAAATTTGCCCGTGGGGCCCACAGCTCGGAATCCGGTGAAACTTAGAACATCCGACAACTCATTCAATTACGAGTCCACCCATATCAATTTTACCAAATTCTGATAACGACTCGACCTCCAACTCTTAAATTTTTATTTTTGGAAGATTTTGCAAAAATCTTAATTTTTCTTCCATAATTTCACGGATTCATGATGTAAATGAGTATGAAATAATGAAATATAATCAATATAGGATAAGGAACACTTACGCCAATATTCTTCCGTAAAAGTCGCCCAAGAACCGTGCTCCAAAAATCCAAAACGAAATGAAGGAAATGACCATTTTTGGTCCTTAAGTTTCTACCCATCCGTCACTAAAAGTTCATTTTCCGTCATTAAAAGTCCATCAGAACTTGTTTGTACCAGCTTTCCTTCAACCGATCATAACTTTATGTACAAATGTCCAAATGATGAATGCTTTAACTTTTTGGAAACTAGAATCAAACTACTACAATTTTTATGTTTTGAAAATTTTCCGATGCCTTATGAATTGCGAGATATAAGCTTCCAAAATCGGCTCCACACATCAACATTTCTGATAAAACTGCTCTACCAGCCTTCATTCAATCCATCATAACTTTCTGCACAAATGCCCAAATAATGAATGGTTTAACTTTCTGAAAACTAGAATCAAACGACTACAACTTTCATGTTTTGAAATTTTTCCGATTCCTTATATATTATGAGATATAAGTTTCCAACATTGGCTCTAATTTCTGCAAAAGAAATTTCCAGCAACCCTCTTTGTCCGAAATACATTCCGTTTACCTTCCGAAATCCACCCGAGACCCTCGGGACCTTAACCAATTATTCCAATATGTTCCAAAATACAATACGAGCTTAGTCGAGGCTTCAAATCACATCAAACAACATCAAAATGACGAATCGCACCTCAAATCAAAATCTATGAACTTTGAACTTTCAAATTCTATATCTTGTAACGAAACACATCAAATCAATGTGGCATGACTTTAAATTTTGCACACAAGTCATAAATGATATAACAGACCTATTCCAATTTCCAGAATCAGATTCCGACCCCGATATCAAAAAGTCAACCCCTCGGTCAAACTTCCCAAAAATGTAACTTTTGGCATTTCAAGCCTAATTCCACTACGGACTTCCAAATAAAATTTCGATCATGCTCCTAAGTCCAAAATCACCATACGGAGCTGTTGGAATCATCAAAATTCTATTTCGGGGTCGTTTGCATATAATTTGACATCCGGTCACTATTTGAACTTAAACTTTTAATTTTTCATCAAAATTCCATATCTCTGGCTAGGGACCTCGGAATTTGATTCTGGGCATACGCCTAAGTCCCAAATCACGATACAGACCTACTGAAACTGTCAAAATACTGATCTGAGTATGTTTGCTCAAAATGTTGACCAAAGTCAACTTAGTTGAGTTTTAAAGCTCTACTTCACATTTTAATCCATTTTTCACCAGAAAACTTTCCAAAATATTTTACGAACTGTGCACGTAAGTCGAAAAATAATAAATAGTACTTTTCGAGGTCTTAGAACACAAAATTAATTATTAAATTTAAAGATGACATTTTAGGTCATCACAACTTAAAATGTATGTACCCTACTTGTCAACTTAATTGCTTAAGTCTTTTGAAACCTGATAAAAGAATTAGATTTCACTTACTTGAACTCTTGAAGTTGTGAATGGAATACTTGACTGTTATTGAGATTTGTATTTTCCTTAAAATATTTTTTATTTGTGGAGTGGGCCGAACGCCTCGGTAGCAGATAGATGCATCTATGGTCCGTGCCGTTCGACCCACAACAGTGCACAATTTAAATATTATGTTGGATCGGGTCGTACGACCTCGGAATAATTTGTGCATGATAAATCTTTGGAACTAATTATAATTGATATTGCTTCTTTGGCTTGAGATATAAATTATTAAATGATGAAAAATAAATTTTGGACTTAATATTGGTGAAGGGATTATTTATTGTTTCCTGTTATTTGGTTTTTAGTATTCTTCATGTAATCCCTGCTTAATTAAAATTTTGACATACTTATTGTTAGCCCATAGTAAGTGTCGGAGTCGACCCCTCGTCACTACTTCTTTGAGGTTAAACTAGATACTTACTGGGTACGCTCATACTACACTTGTTGCACATTTTGTGCAGGTATATATATGTCTAGTGGCCTTGTGGGCGCAGAGGCGCGATTATTGCGGGAATTTAGGTGAGTTGTATTCTATACTACGATCCGCAGCCAGCAGAGTCTCCTTCAGAGTTATTTATATCTTTCCTGTCTAATTTGTATTTCAGACATATGATGTATTTTATTTTACTCCCTAGTTAATGCTCATGCACTTGTGACACCAGATTTTAGAAGTGGTTATGGGTTGTTCAGTATTTTAGTTGCGGAAATATTATCATTTACTCCGGAAGTCCTATCTTTTACTATTTAATTGAAGGATATTACGATTTGAAAATACTAAAATGAGTAATTAAGTTAATTAATTATTGTTGGCTTGCCTGACAGCGGTGTTAGGCGCCATCACGATCTTTAATAGATTTTGGGTCGTGGCATTATTTATATTATTATTACAAATATTATATAATTAATTCAACTAAATTCATCATCTTTGTATGTTAAGGAAGATATTGTTTCAATGTATACAATATTTTATTTTTCTTGTATATATTTTATACTGATTGACGCAAGATACACGTGCAACGTACGTACACTAAAGCTAATAATAATAATAATCAAAATATGGTTAACCATTTCCCTCCTCTAATTTTGTCTTAAAATCAAACATCTCCCTCAACTTTTAATAATAGATATTCTCAGCCTCTTATTCTATGCAATACCTATTCTGCTCTTGCATTCAATCTCATTTACTATTTTACATTTCGGTTAATTTTAAACTATATTATCCAGGCCATGCATATATTTATATTATATGTGATTCTGTTTTTCCACCTAGCTCCTAGCCTAACTTCTTTGTAATTTAAGTTCATGTATAAGTACAAATTTAATTTTTTTCGACCTTTTATAAAAGTCTATCGCTATCTTTTAGAATTTTTAATTTAATATAAAATGCATATATATATATATATACTAGTATCTATGAACGTGCGTTGCACGTTAATAATGACACGTGGTGATTTAACAATTATTATATGAAGCAACAACGGAATTTAATTAATAAGAGAAATTTTATGTATATTAATACAATAATCATCTAAATACCGAAAAGTATTACTATTAATTAGCATAATACATAAATTTAAAATGAAAAGATATTATTAGAACTTACACAAATAATCAATTAGCCATGTTAGTTGGATAATTTATATATATTATAATTTAAAAGTAATTAGTGTGATGGTCTCTTACCGAACACTTCTTTGTATACGATACTTTTTATGTATGTTTTCTTCAATGCTTTGGTTGCTCTGTCACAACCGGAACTCTTGTTGTCGATATTAATATCCCTCTTGAAAGTACAATATATAATTGTCTGTACAAGAAACTATATTACGATAAATGTTGTCCAACATTTAGGATGTTTGTCCCTAATCTTTACTTATTATAATTGCAAAACATAAACATATTGAAAATTATTTTCACACAAATTTAAAAGGATATCCTTTAGTTTCAGGAGACGAAAGTTAAATTCTGGGATAAACACATACTTTGAAGCACAAAGACCCGTATCATCTTTGATTGTGCTTCCTCAAACATTTGTATGGTTTTTTGATTCTTAATACTATACTAACCTTTTTTACTTAATGTTCTAAAATATTTTATAATCTCTAACGCTCTTTTTATTGAATAAATTTATCTATCCTAAGAGTTTTTTTTTAGCTTGAAAAATAATAATAATAATAATGTAATGAATTGTAAAAATAATTGAACTGGATTCTCTTGCTAAATAATTAATTAAAAGATTTAGTTATTTGGTCTTAACATAAAGAATAATTTATTTTATGTTTATTCAGATTCTTAATATTAGTTCATCTCATGTCTTGAATATTTAATCATAATTATAATTTTATCCCCTACAAATATTATTTTCAAAGAGTAACAAAATCGATATGATATTTTACTTTTATATCTTTATGTTTGCAAAATCATTAATTGTATTGACTTTACCAACCATTTTTCTTTCTCTTTCTCACACATTTATATTTTTAAATATTTTCTTAGTTGCTTTTTAATAATTGCGTAGATTTTTCAATATTATATGAAAGATAAATAATAAAAAAATTATTTGAGTAGAAAAGTAGTTCAAAATTCAAAGATAATATAAAAATATATTATCATGAGGATATTGTTTTCTCAATATCAATGCTTTATGCAATTCATTTAATATTACTTTGTTTTTGGTATTGGACATTATGGAGTGGTAATGTAATGCCAATACGGAGGATTCTTATGAAATTGGTGTTATTAAACCTTCCTGCATATGTTTAATAAGCAATAATTTAATAGACAAAATTTAAATATTTTTAAAATATTAAATATTAAAAATATATATATATATATATATATATATATAAGGTATTGTAGTCTAAAAAAATAGGTTATTACAGTTATGTCCTTTCCCTATGAGTTCTTGTGTTTAATATTTTAGGACTATTTTGGTCTATTAGTTTTGTATTTGTTCTTTTATAATAAATATAGGCTGTCCTTTTTTTAAATGGATTTGAAAAATATAGTACCTTCTCTAATTAAATTAGTAATAGGATACTATAATACGTTTTCGTATTAAATTAGTAATAGGAATTAATAATAAGTATATCTAAAAGTAATAGAATACTTGGCTAAAATTATGTCTCGAAAGTAATTATACTAATAGGAAACCTAACACGTTCCTAGAGATATTAGGTTTACATGCTAATATGTCACGTATGTCCTAAATCTACTAAGATTACAAGGCTAACGTCTAGAATTCCGATTATATCATTTCATTGTGAGTTATTATGCTTAATATTATAAGGTTAATTTTGCAAACCAATATTGTATTCATACTTTTATAATAATAATGATAATAACAATAATAATAATAATAATAATAATTAGTATATATATATATATATATATTGTAATGATCCAACCGGTCATTTTAACTTTAAAACCCCGTTTCCTAAAATAAAACTTTTCGTATGTGCTTTTAATGATTTATGACTTGCGGGGATGGTTGGTTCGGGATTTGGAAGTGTTTGGGTTGAAACCGGAACACTTAGTTCCTTAAGTTGGCCAAAGTGCTAAATTTGACTTCGGTCAACATTTTGAGAAAACGACCCCGGAATAGAATTTTGACAATTCCAACAGCTCCGTATGGTGATTTTAGACTTAGGAGCGTGTTCGAATTTTATTTGGAAGTCCGTAGTTAAATTAGGCTTGAAATGGCTAAAATAGGAATTTAAGTTTGGAAGTTTGACCGGGAAGTTGACTTTTTTATATCGAAGTCGGAGTCCAGTTCTAAAAAATTTCATAGCTCCGTTATATAATTTATGACTTGTGTGCAAAATCTGAGGTCAATTGGACTTGATTTGATAGGTTTCAGTACCTAATGTAGAAGTTGGAAATCTTAAGTTTCGTTAAGTTTGAATTGGGGGATGATTCGTGATTTTAGGGTTGTTTGGTGTGATTTGAGGGTTCGACTAAGTTCGTATGATGTTTTGGGTCTTGTTGGTATAATTGGTCGAGGACCCGAGGGACTCGAGTGAGTTTCAGACGACTAATGGATCACTTTTGGCCTTTGGAACACTGTTGGTATTTTCTTCTGATTTCCTTATACGCGATCGCGTAAGTTGGTCTGCGATCGCGTAGAGTAACTTAGACAAAGGTGGATTTGTTCTACTCGATCGTGTGAATGGGGTTGCGATCGCGTAGGCTTATTTTGGGCTGCTGAAAATTCGTTCTATGCGATCGCGTGGGAACGTTTGCGATCGCGTAGGTTAGGCCAGCTTGTGCCTCACGATCGCATGTGGTTGTTTGCGATCGCGTAGGGGAAACTGGGGAGGAGCTGGGCCACGCGCTTAATGCTTCACGATCGCGTGAGGAGGCTTGCGGAGAGTGTGCTTCGTGATCGCGTGGGACTTTCCGCGATCGCGTAGGGTTATTGTTTAGGCAGTAAAATTTGTGCTACACGATCGCGTGAGGAAGTTCGCGATCGCGTAGAAGAAATCACTGGGCAGAGAGTTTAAATTCTGAAAATGGGACTTCATCCCATTTTCCATTTTTAACGATTTGGAGCTCGGATTTAGGTGATTTTTGGGAGATTGTCAGAGAAAATAACGGGGTAAGTGTTCTTAACTCATTATTGGTTAAATTACCCGAATCCATCACTATTTTTATCATTTAATTGGCGAATTGAGTTGGAAAAGTTTGAAAACCCTCTTGGATAGATTCGAGGGCCGAATTGTTATCGGAATTTAGTGATTTTGGTATGAGTAGACTCGTAGGTGTTCATATTTCGTAACTTTCGCTGGAATCCGAGACTTGGGTCCCACGAACGAATTTTTAATTAATTTTAGATTTTTTTATTTAAAATGTAGTATTATAATTGATTTCTATAATATTTAGTGATTTTATCGAATTAGTTTTGGCTAGATTCGAGCCACACAGAGTTGGATAATCGTGGAAAAGGCCTTCTAGTGGATTAAATTGGAGCAAGACAAGGTAAGTCTCTTGTCTAATCTTGTGAGGGAAAAATTACCTCATAGGTGATTAAAAATTAAATAATTGTTGCTAATTGCGGGGGCTACGTACGCACGAGGTGACGAGAGTCTGTGCGTAGCTACTATTAATGCTAAAGTTCAGGTAGTTTAGGACTCAAAGCATGAATTACTTGTGTAAATTGTATTCTTTGTTTAATTAATATTAATTGATATATATGAATATATTGTGAATTATTAGATAAAGATATTAAAGAATGGAAATCTCATATGCTAGATTTTCTATTTAAATTAATTAATTGTTAAAATAAATTACTCTTCTTCACGAATTTATCTTATAATAAATATACTCTCCTTCCTGAGGTACATAATAAAATGTCCTCCTTTCTTGTGGAGCGGGCCGAATGCCTCGGCAGGATAGATGCATCTTTGAATCGCGCCGCACGTCCCTTGGCAGTGTACACGACACTCTGTATCGGGTCGTACGTCCTCGGCAGAAATTGTGCTTAATAATAATAATAATAACACGATACTTTAATAGCTTATTTCAGCTTACGAAGCTAATTGATAAATTGGAAAATCCTTGGAATTTAATGAATTATTATTCTTGCTTGTTAAAGAATTAATTGTTATTCCTGTAAATGATATTTAATTGATAAATTGGAAATTATTTGAATTGAAGTAATTTAATTATTATATAGAAAATTGTTGCATTTGAAGGAATTTGATTGTTTTCGTTGATTAAATAAATTATTTTAAATTCTGTAAATAATGTTGATTTAAATATCCTAGTTGTATTTTAATTATTCTTGACCAATAGTGAGTGTCGATGTCGGCCATCTCGTCTCTACCACTTCGAGATTAGGCTTGATACTTACTGGGTACACGCTGTTTACGTACTCATATTACACTTGCTGCACTTTTTGTGCAGGAACTGAGGCAAGTACTAGTGGGGGACCCATCGTCTTACACCTACGTTATCCAAAGGCATAGTGGTGAGCTATTTTTCTGATTCGTTATGCAGCTACTAGTGTCTCTCCTTGTATTTTCATTTTGTCTATTTTTATTTCAGACAGTATTTGAGGTTTTGTATAATCTACTAGATGCTCGTACACTTGTGATACCAGGTCTTGGCACACACATTGGTTAAGTTTGGGTTTTATTATTTCTCTTGGTTTTAAAATTTGTCAATGAATGCTTAATTTATTAAGTTGGCTTGCCTAGACATAGTGTTGGGTGCCATCACGACCTATAGGTGAAAATGGGTCGTGACAACATGGTATCAGACCACTAGGTTCACTTAGGTCTCACAAGTTATGAGCAGGCCTAATAGAGTCTTGCGGATCGGTACAGAGACGTCTGTACTTATCTTCGAGAGGCTATGGTGTGTTAGGAAATTACCTTTCTTCATATTCCATCGTGCAATTAATGTAGTACTAAATATCCTTCTCTTATTCTCTCATAGATGGTGAGAACGCGCTCGAATGAAGTTCCTGACCAGGGAAGAGCTACTCCCCCAGTTGCTAGAGGCCGAGGCAGAGGCCGAGGCCGAGGGAGGGATCCAGCCCATGGTAGAGGGCGAGGACGTCCCAGGACTATTCCAGTTATGCTGCTAGTGGGTCCAGTAGAGAACCCCATTATTGAGGAACAGGACGAGGTGCCTGTCACAGAGCCAGCTCCGGTGGATTTCACATCTGCACCGAGATTTCAGGATGTCATGGGTCATATGCTGCGGTTCATGGACAATATGACTCAGGCCGGTTTATTTCCGGCAGACCCAGCCACATCTCAGGTGGGCGAGGGAGCACAGACCCCTACCGCACAGGCTCATGGACAGGCAGCTCCTGTATATCAGACCCAGGGTGCACTACCCGTGGGAGGAGCCCAGCCAGTGGCAGCATCTACACCTGAGCCCAGGCCAGCTGTAGCCGCCGATCCTCAGAAGCTATTGGACCGATGGACTAGACTACATCCTCCTATCTTTGGGGGTGAGTGACATAAGGATCCACAGGACTTCATTGATCGGTGCAAGGATAGATTGTACAACATGAGGATATTGGAGTTTCATGGAGTAGACTTTGCTACTTTTCAGCTAGAGGGCAGAGCCCATAGATGGTGGCAGTTTATGTTCTTGGCAGACCAACAGATTCTCCTCCTATGACTTGGGACAAGTTCACCCGTATCTTCCTGGACAGGTATATTCCACCCTCCTAGAGGGAAGAGTTGCGGTTTCAGTTTGAGCATCTCCAGCAGGGTTAGATGTTCGTGACTGATTATGAGGCGAGGTTTTCTGAATTATCTCTCCATGCACTTATGATACTCCATACTGAGGCAGAGAGAGTGCAGAGGTTTGTAGCCGGTTTACATACTGGTATTCAGGCCACTATGGCTCGAGAGGTTGAGATGGGTACTTCTTATGAGCGAGTTGTGGAGATAGCCCAGAGGATTGAAGGTGTGCGTCAGCGGAGCCGAGAGCAGATTATGAGAGATAAGCGATTCAGGTACTCTGGAGAGTTCAGAGGTGCTCCGTCTGGGGGCAGACGTCAATTCGTGAGGGGGGCAGTCTAGCAGACCCCCATTTCCAGCACAACCACCTCCTCGAGGTGCTCCAATGCGACCTTACCTCAGTGTTATACTAGAGAGTTCCTACCACCCACCAGCTATTTAGGGTCCTCCCTGTGGGTATTCAGTTCCCCAGGGCCAGACACTTAGTCAGCAGCCCATCGCACCGAAGAGTTGTTACGAGTGCGGGGATCCCAGTCACATGCGGAGGTTTTGCCCCATGCTTCGGCATAGACCAGTACAACAAGGTCATCAGCCTATGCTTACCGGACCAGTTTCTCCACCAGTAGCCCGACCACCAAGAGGTGGATCATAGGTGGGTAGGGGTCGTCCTAGAGGTGGAGATCAGCCAGGCGGAGGCCAGCCAGTTGGCGCTCCAGCTCGGTTTTATGCTTTTCCGGCTAGACCAGTGTGATGACCCAAAATGTCATCTTTAAATTTAATAATTAATTTTGTGTTCTAAGACCTCAAAAAGCACTATTTATCATTCCTCGACTTGCGTGCGCAGTCCGTAAAATCTTTCGTGAAGTGTTTATGTAAAAAATGGATTAAAATATGAATTTGAGCTTTAAAATTCAACTAAGTTGACTTTGGTCAATATTTTGAGCAAACGGACTCGGATCAGTATTTTGACAGTTCTGGTAGGTCTGTATCGTAATTTGGGACTTGGGCATATGCCCGAAATTAAATTCCGAGTTCCTTGGTCCGAGATTCAGAATTTTGATTTTAAAAAATTAAAAGTTTAAGTTCAAATAGTGATTGGATGTCGAATTATATGCAAACGACCCCGGAATAGAGTTTTAATAATTCCAACAGCTCCGTATGATGATTTTGGACTTAGGAGAGTGATCGAAATTTTATTTGGAAGTCCGTAGTCAAATTAGGCTTGAAATGGCTAAAATAGGAATTTAAAGTTTGAAAGTTTGACTGGGGAGTTAACTTTTTATATCGGGGTCGAAATCCAGTTCTAAAAATTTGCACACCTCCGTTATGTCATTTATGACTTGGGTGCAAAATTTGAGGTCAATCAGACTTGATTTGATAGGTTTCGACATCGAATGTAGAAGTTGGAAATTCTAAGTTTCATTAAGCTTGAATTGGAGCATGATTCTTGATTTTAGCGTTGTTTGATGTGATTTGAGGTTTCTAATAAGTTCGTATGATATTTTAGGACTTGTTGGTGTATTGGGTTGAGGTCCCGAGGGCCTCGGGTGAGTTTCAGATGGTTAACGGATCAAAAGTGGGACTTAGTTGCTGCAAAAGCTGCTGCATTTTTCTGCTAGAAATGCTGTCAAAATCGGGCTGCCTGTCAAAATCGGACTCCCTGTCAAAATCGGACTCCCTGACAAAATCAGACTCCCTGACAAAATCGGACTCCCTGTCAAAATTGGACTCCCGGACAAAAATCGGACTCCCTGTCAAAATCGGACTCCCTGACAAAATCGGACTCCCTAACAAAATCGAGCTCCCTGACAAAATCGAGCTCCCTGGCAAATCGAGCTCCTGACAAAATCGAGCTCCCTGACAAATCGAGCCCCCTGAGAAATCGAGCTCCCTCACAAAATCGAGCTCCCTGACAAATCGAGCCCCCTGAGAAATCGAGCTCCCTCACAAAATCGAGCTCCCTGACAAATCGGACTCCATGACAAATCGAGCTCCCTGACAAATCTGTAAGTTATAAAAATAGGGGACTTCGCCCCATTAGCCTTTTTGACGAATTGGAGCTTGATAAGAGGCGATTTTGATATATTTTCAAGAAAAAATATTTGGGTAAGTGATTCTAACTCGAATTTGGTCAATATATACGAATACATGATTGTTTTTACCATTAATTAGTGTTTTGAGATAGAAATTTGGAAAGTTTTTAGAAATCTCATAGAAACGAATTTTTGAGATTTCGTTGTCGATCCGGAGTCAGATTTGAGTGAAACTGGTATGGTTGGACTCGTAATTGAATGGGTCGTCGGATTTTGTAAGTTTTATAGGATTCCGAGATGTGGACCCCACGAGCAAGTTTTGAGCTAATTTCGGATTTTATTGAAAAGTGTAATATTTTCTTATGAAATTAATTCCTATAAATTTTGTTGACTATATCGAATAAATTATGACTAGATACGAGTCGATTGGAGTCGGAAAGTCGAGGAAAAAGCTTAATACTTGGTTAAATTGGAGCAAGTCGAGGTAAGTGACTTGTCTAACCTTGTGTGGGGGAAATTCCCCCTAGGATTGATATTGATGTGATTATTGAAATGTGTTGAAAGTCGTGTGCACGAGGTGACGAGTGTGTACACGGGCTAAATGTGAAGGATTATATTTTGAAATTGTGTAGATCATTGTTGCGCATTTATTAAAATATTCTATCTTGTTATATTCTTCATCATTGATTAAATGTTTATATTTTAAATTTATTTGACCTTCTCCTGCTAATTGTTTTACCTGTTAGTTGAAACTTGGTTTCTTTTATTTTGTGCATTATTTGAAGGTCGATTTTCTTTAAATTAAATATTATTAATATGAAGTATTTGACATTTTTAAATTTGATATTGATGCAACGTATTAAAGATTTTTAAATATTATTTTCCTGAATTATTTATTCTTGAATATTTTTGTAAGATTTTTGTACTCATTGTGATGGAGCCGTGAGCTCTTTATTGTAAAAAAATATTATTGATGATTTATTTTGGCATGAGCCGTGAGCTCTTTATTGTGAAAAAATATTATTGTTGAATTATATTGGCAAGTTAAATTATTTGAGCACTTGAGGTACAAATTGTGATATATTGTGATATTGATACGCATGCGGTGGTACAAGGTTTGGGTATTGAAACGCATTCGGTGAGATAAGGGTGGCTTGATACGCGTGGCTAATAGGAAAAACTACTAGAAGTCATGCGGTGTGATAAGGATGGCTAAAACGCGGGATGCTATTTCGAAAAAACTATTTTCTTTAAATAAATCGTGAAGGCTCCCGCGGTGAGATAAGAAAATGAGATATTATGAGTTTATTTATGATTTGGGACTTACGAGGTGATACCTCGGGAGTGTCCTTATTGATATTGATTGATGGTCGCAGTCGCCTTTGATTATTTGTTGTGACTTTTCTTGAAGTTGAAAGGAAATTTTGTTTTGTTTCCACGAGATGTTATTTTCCATTATTTTGTGTAATTAAACGGTAACATGCTACTTGAATCATTTCCATTGTCATTTTATTTTATTATATTATTAAACATTTTACCATGCCAATTATTATTTTCCAGTAGGGCCTGACCTGACCTGACCTCGTCACTACTCTACTAAGGTTAGGCTTGGAACTTACTGGGTACCGCTGTGGTGTACTCATACTACACTTTTGCACATCTTTTTGTGTAGATCCAGGTACATCTTACTAGCCTAGATGTCAGTGAGTTACTGCGCACGGAGACTTTGAGGTATATCTGCCAGCGTCCGCAGACTCCGGAGTCCCCTTCTATCATTTTTATGTTGCTTCCTTATTTTACTTTAGATCTTGATATATAGAGACATTGAGAATAAATTCTTAGAAGCTTGTGACTTATTTCTACCG
>AWOL01S0004924.1:79508-101414 GCA_000715115.1 Nicotiana otophora | reverse complement strand
GATTAAACTATTTTCTTCTACTTGTACTATTTGCCTTAATACTTTCAACTCAGAAAATATTTGGGAGTTAAAATTGTTTGAATTGTAGTTTATTTATTTCAGTTATTTATTATTATTCCGCATTGATAGGCTTATCTAGTCTTAGAGACTAGGTTCCATCACGACATCCTACGGAGGGAATTTGGGGTCGTGACAACCAGATGCAGAGGCCTCAGATGCTGTGATTACAGGTATTATTTCTATTTGCGGCAAAGATGCCTCAGTACTATTTGATCTAGGATCCACGTATTCATATGTGTGATCTCTATTTGCTCCATTTCTGGGTGTTTCTCGTGAGTCCTTGAGTACTCATGTTTATGTGTCCGCTCCTGTAGGCGATTCTGTTATTGTGAACCGGATCTACCGGTCATGTATTATTACATTCTATGGTTATGAAACTAGAGCAGATCTCTTATTGCTCGAGATGATCGATTTTGAAATTATTCTGGGTATGGATTGGTTATTTCCATATCATGCTATTCTAGATTGTCATGCCAAAACTTTTACCTTGGCTATTCCATCTTTGCCCAGGCTGGAGTGGAAGGGTATGTCGGTTAGTTCATTTAATCGGGTTATTTCTTTTATAAAGGCTCAATACATGGTTGAGAAGGGTTGTTTGGCTTATGTAGCCTATGTTCGGGATACTACTGCAGAGACTCCGGCTATTGATTCAGTGCCAGTAGTTCGGGAGTTCTCCGATGTATTTCCTTCAGATCTTCCAGGTATGCCACCTGATCGTGATATTGATTTTTGTATTGACTTGGCTCCAGATACCCAACCTATATCTATCCCACCGTATCGCATGGCTCCAAAAGAATTGAAAGAACAGCTTGAAGAGTTACTAGCCAAAGGGTTCGTCAGACCGAGTGTATCGCCTTGGGGTGCACCAGTATTATTTGTTAAAAAGAAGGATGGAACAATGCGGATGTGTATTGATTATCGCCAATTGAACAAAGTCACTATTAAGAACAAGTACCCGTTGCCGCGTATTGATGATCTATTTGACCAGTTGCAGGGTGCTAGGGTATTCTGTAAGATCGACTTGAGGTCGGGGTATCATCAGTTGAAGATTCGAGATTTGGATGTTTCGAAAACTACTTTCCGTACTAGATATGGTCATTATGAGTTTTTGGTAATGTCTTTCGGTTTAACTAATTCCCCGGCAGCGTTTATGGATCTGATGAACAGGGTATTCAGCCCATATATTGATTCATTTGTCATTGTCTTCATTGATGACATTTTGATCTACTCGCGCAGTAAGGAGGAACATGAGCAGCATATGAGAGTAGTGCTTCAGACATTGTGGGAACAAACACTATATGCTAACTTCTCTAAATGTGAGTTCTAGCTTGAGTCTGTAGCATTTTTGGGACATATTGTATCGGGTGATGGTATTAAGGTTGATCCCAAAAAGATTGAGTCACTTCAGAATTGGCATCGTCCCACTTCGGCGACTGAGATTAGGAGTTTTCTGGGTTTAGCAGGTTATTATCGTCGGTTTGTGGAAGGGTTTTCATCTATTGCAGCATCTTTGACCAAATTAACCCAGAAGGGTGTTCATTTCCGATGGTCCGATGATTGTGAGTCAAGCTTTCAGAAGCTCAAGACAGCATTGACTACAGCACCAGTGTTAGTATTACCTTTCGGATCGGGAATGTATACAGTGTATTGTGACGCTTCACACGTTGGTTTGGGTTGTGTATTAATGCAGGAAGTGCGAGTTATTGCATATGCTTCACGTCAGTTGAAGCCCCACGAGAAGAATTATCTAGTACATGATTTAGAGTTAGCTGCGATTGTTCACGCTCTTAAGATTTGGAGGCATTTTCTTTATGAGGTGTCTTGTGAAGTTTACACTGATCATCGCAGTTTGCAGTATTTGCTCAAGCAGAGGGGCTTAATTTGAGGCAGCGAAGATGGCTGGAATTACTAAAAGATTATGATATTACTATCCTATATCATCCAGGTAAAGCAAATGTAGTTGCAGATGCCTTGAGTAGAAAGGCGGAGAGTATGGGTAGTTTGGCTTTCATTTCAGCAGAAGAGAGGCCATTAGCTTTGGATATCCAGTCCTTGGCCAACAGACTTGTGTGGCTAGATATTTCAGAGCCCAGTCGAGTTCTTGCATGTGTCGTAGCTCAGTCTTCACTATTTGAGCAGATCAAGGCTCGCCAGTATGATGACCCACACTTAATAGTTCTTCGAGAAACGGTATTACGAGGTGGTGCCAAGGAAGTTACTATTGGTGCAGATGGTGTTCTTCGACTCCAGGATCGTCTGTGTGTTCCTAATGTGGATGAACTGAGGAAAAAGATCGTAGAGGAGGCACACAATTCTCGGTATTCTATTCATCCAGGTGCTATGAAGATGTATCGTGATTTGAGGCATCATTATTGGTGGCGACGAATGAAAAAGGACATAGTTGAGTATGTAGCTAGGTGTCTAAATTGCCGGCAAGTTAAATATGATCACCAACGGCTAGGTGGCCTACTTCAGCAGATGACTATACCAAAGTGAAAATGGGAACGAATTACTATGCACTTTGTAGTTGGGTTGCCGCGAACCTTGAGGAAGTTTGATGCAGTTTGGGTGATTGTTGACAGGTTGACTAAGTCGGCATATTTTATTCCTGTTGTGACTACGTATACTTCAGAGAAATTTGCCCAGATTTATATTCAAGATATAGTTCGGTTGCACGGTGTGCCAATTTCCATCATATCAGATAAATGCCCTCAGTTTACTTCACATTTCTGGAGAGTAGTACAGAGTGAATTAGGGACCCGTGTAGAGCTCAGCACAGCCTTTCATCCACAGACCGACGGGCAGTCAGAGCAGGCAGTTCAGATTTTGAAGGATATGCTCAGGGCATGTGTGATTGACTTTGGAGGTCAGTGGGATCGTTTCCTTCCTTTGGCCGAGTTTGCTTATAATAACAATTACCAATCCAACATCGAGATGGCTCCATTTGAGGCTTTATATGGTCGTCGATGTCGTTTACCTATCGGACGGT
This sequence comes from Nicotiana otophora, assembly GCA_000715115.1. Classification (NCBI taxonomy): domain Eukaryota; kingdom Viridiplantae; phylum Streptophyta; class Magnoliopsida; order Solanales; family Solanaceae; genus Nicotiana; species Nicotiana otophora. The sequence continues at coordinate 98,365 of AWOL01S0004924.1, read as the reverse complement.
TTGAGTCCGGTGAGGCTAAGTTATATGGTACTGATTTGTTAAGGGATGCCTTGGAAAAGGTAAAGTTGATTCAGGAGCGACTTCGTACAGCACAGTCCAGACATAAGAGTTACACAGATCAGAAAACGCATGATTTATCATTTATGGTAGGTGAAAAAGTTCTCTTGAAGGTTTCGCCGACGAAGGGAATAATGAGATTCGGGAAGAAGGGCAAGTTGAGCCCAAGGTTTATAGGCCCATTTGAGGTGTTGAGACGAGTTAGAGAGGTTGCTTATGAGCTTGCATTGCCTCCCAGTCTATCGAAAGTTCATCCGATTTTCCATGTATCTATGCTCAGGAAGTATCATGCTGACCTATCACATGTGTTGGACTTCAACACAGTTCAGCTAGATCAGAGTTTTGGTTATGAAGAAGAGCCATTTGCCATTGTTGATAAACAAGTTCGCCAGTTGAGGTCCAAGAGGATTTCTGCAGCAAAGGTCCAGTGGAGGGGCAAACCAGTCGAGGAAGCAACTTGGGAGGCCGAGAAGGACATGCGGAGCAAATATCCACACTTATTTAGCACTCCAGGTATTATTCTAAACCCGTTCGAGGACGAACGTTTGTTTAAGAGGTGGAGAATGTAATGACCCAATTGGTCATTCTAACTTTTAGAACTCCGTTCCGTAAAATAAAACTTTATGTATGTGCTTTTAATGATTTATGACTTGCGGGGATGGTTGGTTCGGGATTTGGAAGTGTTTGGGTTGAAACCGGAACACTTGGTTCCTTAAGTTGGCCTTAAAGTGCTAAGTTTGACTTCGGTCAATATTTTGAGAAAATGACCCCGAAATAGAATTTTGACAATTCCAACAGCTCCGTATGGTGATTTTGGACTTAGGAGCGTGTTCGAATTTTATTTGAAAGTCCGTAGTTAAATTAGGCTTGAAATGGCTAAAATAAGGATTTAAGTTTGGAAGTTTGACCGGAGAGTTGACTTTTTGTTATCAGAGTCAGAATCCAGTTCTAAAACTTTTCATAGCTCCGTTATGTCATTTATGACTTGTTTGCAAAATTTAAGGTCAATCGGACTTGATTTGATAGGTTTCGGTACCTAATGTAGAAGTTGAAAATCTTAAGTTTCGTTAAGTTTGAATTGGGGGATGATTCATTGTTTTAGGGTTGTTTGGTGTGATTTGAGGGTTCGACTAAGTTCGTATGATGTTTTGGGACTTGTTGGTATAATTGATCGAGGTCCCGAGGGGCTCGGGTGAGTTTCGGACGACTAACAGATCACTTTTGGCCTTTGGAACACTGCTGATAACTAATGGTATTTTCTTCTGATTTCCTTATACGCGATCGAGTAAGTTGGTCTGCGATCGCGTAGAGTAATTTGGACAGAGGTGGATTTGTTCTATGCGATCGCGTGAATGGGGTTGCGAACGCGTAGGCTTATGTTGGGCAGCTGGAAATTCGTTCTATGCGATCGCATGGGCACGTTTGCGATCGCATAGGTTAGGCCAGCTTGTGCCTCGCGATCGCGTGTGGTTGTTTGCGATCGCATAGAGGAAACTGGGGAGGAGCTGGGCCATGCGCTTAATGCTTCGCGATCGCGTGAGGAGGCTTGCGGAGACTGTGCTTCGCGATCGCATGGGACTTTTCGCGATCGCGTAGGGTTAATCTTTGGGCAGTAAATTTTGTGCTACGCGATCGCGTGAGGAAGTTCGCGATCGCGTAGAAGAAATCACCGAGCAGAGAGTTTAAGTTCTGAAAATGGAACTTCGTCCCATTTTTCCTTTTTTAACGATTTGGAGCTCGGATTTAGGTGATTTTTGGGAGATCTTCAGAGAAAACCATGGGATAAGTGTTCTCAACTCATTATTGGTTAAATTACCCGAATCCATCACTATTGTTATCATTTAATTGGCGAATTGAGTTGGAAAAGTTTGAAAACGCTCTTGGATAGATTCGAGGGCCGAATTGTTATCAGAATTTAGTGATTTTGGTATGGGTAGACTCGTGGGTGTTTATATTTCGTAACTTTTGCCAGAATCCGAGACGTGGGTCCCATGGACGAAGTTTTAATTAATTTTGGAATTTTTATTGAAAATGTAGTATTTTCTTATAGAATTGATTCCTATAATTTTTAGTGATTTTATCGAATTATGTTTGGCTAAATTCGAGCCAGACAGAGTTTGATAATCATGGAAAAGGCCTTCTAGTGGATTAAATTGGAGCAAGACGAGGTAAGTCTCTTGTCTAATCTTGTGAGGGGAAACTACCGCATAGGTGATTAAAAATTAAATAATTGTTGCTAATTGAGGGGGCTACGTACGCACGAGGTAACGAGAGTCCGTGCGTAGCTACTATTAATGCTAAAGTCCGGGTAGTTTAGGACTCAAAGCATGATTTACTTGTGTAAATTGTATTCTTTGTTTAATTAATATTAATTGATATATATGAATATATTGTGAATTATTAGATAAAGATATTAAAGAATGAAAATCTCATATACTTGATTTTCTGTTTAAATTAATTAATTATTAAAAGAAATTATTCTTCCTTCCGAATTTATCTTATAATAAATATACTCTCCTTCCGAAGGTACATAAGAAAATATCCTCCTTTCTTGTGGAGCGGGCCGAACGCCTCGGCAGGATAGATGCATCTATGGATCGCGCCGCACGTCCCTCGGCAGTGTACACGACACTCTGGATCGGGCCGTACGTCCTCGGCAGAAATCGTGCTTAATAATAATAATAATAATTGCACGATACTTTAATAGCTTATTTCAGCTTGCGAAGCTAATTGATAAATTGAAAAATCCTTGGAATTTAATGAATTATTATTCTTGCTTGTTAAAGAATTAATTGTTATTCCTGTAAATGATATTTAATTGATAAATTGGAAATTATTTGAATTGAAGGAATTTAATTATTATATCTAGAATTGTTGCATTTGAAGGAATTTGATTATTTCCGCTGATTAAATAAATTATTTTATATTCTGTAAATCATGCTGATTTAAATATCCTAGTTGTATTTTAATTATTATTGACCCATAGTGAGTGTCGAAGTCGGCCATCTCGTCTCTACCACTTCGAGATTAGGCTTGATACTTACTGGGTACACATTGTTTACGTACTCATATTACACTTGTTGCACTTTTTGTGCAGGAACTGAGGCAAGTATTAGTGGGGGACCATTGTCTTACACCCACGTTATCCAGAGGCATAATGTTGAGCTGTTTTTCTGATCCGTTATGAAGCTACTAGTGTCTCTCCTTGTATTTTCATTCTGTCTATTTTTATTTCAGACAGTTTTTGAGGTTTTGTATAATCTACTAGATGCTCGTACACTTGTGACACCAGGTCTTGGCACACACATTGGTTAAGTTTGGGTTTTATGATTTCTCTTGGTTTTAAAATTTGTCAATGAATGCTTAATTTATTAAGTTGCCTTGCCAAGCCGTATTGTTGGGCTCCATCACGACCTAGAGGTGAAAATGGGTCGTGACATATATTAGTTTCTAACATTGCCACGATCCGAAATTTTCACCTTCGGGACCGTGATGGCGCCTAACATTGCACTTGCTAGGCAAGCCAATGTTAGAATATAATTTGTCATTTTAACACACTTTTAAATTAATTAATAACAAAGAAAAACAAATGAGGAAATAAAGTCTGAAATAAAATAAATAATCCATAATAATCGCGATATCTAAATACCATCCCAGAACTAGAGTCACAAGTGCACGAGTTTCTAGAATAATACAAATAAAGGTCTAAATAAAGTTCAAGTTATTTGAAATATAATACATAGCTGAGATAAGATAAAAGGGGACTTCAGAACTGCGAACTTTGTGCAATTATACCTCAAGTCTCCACTGGTAGCTATATTCGGGCAAATCTACAGTACATCGCTGGGACCAACTCTAAAATCTGCACAAGAGGTGCAGAGTATAGTATCAGTACAACCGACCCCATGTACTGGTAAGTGCAGAGCCTAACCTTGACGAAGTAGTGACGAGGCTAAGGCAGGTCACTTACATTAACCTGTACGCAATAATAATAATAACAACAATAATAGAAATAAATCAGGTAACTCATTTTAACAGTTGAAGTCAACTCGGCAGTCATAGCCAATTATTATTTCAATCAACTTCCATTGTGGCGTGCAACCCGCCCCAACAATATAATTCCTCAATAAATTTTCGTTGCGGCGTGCAACCCGCTCCAACAATATAAACTTTAAATAAATCTGTTACGGCGTGCAATCCGATCCCCCAATATATTTATACAACTCTTAAATGTGATAACAATACTCCAATAAATACCACGTTCAATGAGAAATTATTAAGCATCAAGGCATACAATAATTATAATTCATTTATGAAACAAACAATGACAAGTAGCAATTAATTATGGAAATCGGGGAGAAAATAGGCAGTGTAATATTTAATATGCTAAATGTCAAGTAACAATTAAGACACATAAATTAAATAAGCATGTGAAAATTATTACAAGAATTTAAGGATTAATATTTGATAAGGAATAGGAGAGAAACAATTATTATAACATTTAATTTGTGTCTTAAAATAATTTAAGATGTTTAAATAATTAAGCAAACAATTAAATTGACAAAGTATAGGTACTCGTCACCTTGCCTATACATCGCTACACATGAAATTCACATAGCAAATAATTCAAGGGTTATATTCCCTCAAGTCAAGGTTAACCACGTCACTTACCTCGCTTCGCAACCCAATTCAAGTTTCCAATAAACCCTTGCCTCGCGAATTAGTGACTGAAATCCTCAAATCTAGTCATAAATAATTCAATATATTCAATACAAATCGTAGGAATTAATTCCATATGAATTTACTAATTTTTCCGGATTAAAATCCAAAATTTATTTCAAAAATCAACAGTGGGACCCACATCTCGAATCCCAAAAAACTTACGAAATCCGAACACCCGTTCCGATACGAGTTCAGCCATACAAAAATTATTGAATTTCGACATCGGATTGGCTTTCAAATCTTTATTTTATATTTTTGGAAGATTTTATAAAAATATGATTTTTCTTCAATAAATTCACGGATTCATGATGTAAATGGGTATGGAGTCATGAAATATAATCAATATAGGATAAGGAACACTTACTCCAATATTTTCCCGTAAAAATCTCTCGAAAATCGTCTTACCCGAGCTCAAAATCGAAAATGGTAGAAAATGGGTCGAAATCCCATTTACATAACTTAAGTTCTGTTTGTCCAGGTTTATACCTTATGCGCTCGCTGAAATTCCTTCGCGATCACGTAGCATGTCTTTGCCCAGTTCCATTTTACTCTTCGTGATTGCGAATAATTCTTTGCAATCGCGAATCATATTTTGGCTACTCGGATTTCTAACTCTACGCGATCGCGTAAATGGTCATGCGATCGCGGAGAACATTTTCTCAGTCTTACGCGATTGCATACTGACTTGTGCAATCACGTAGCACAAATGGCATGCCTAGCTTCTGCCTTCATTCCTTCTACGCGGACGCGATCAACTCTACGCGTTCGCGGTGCACGGGGAGCTAACCTTCTGCGATCGCGTACCGATCTTCACGAACGCGAAGGGTTAAAATCGTGGCTCATAGGAATGGCTTCACGATCGCGAAATATCATGCACCAGATGACAGCTGAAACTAGAAAACCAGATTTTTCCAAAGTTCAAAAGGTCTGTATGTAATCCGAAACTCACATGAGCCCTCGGGGCTCTAAACCTTACATGCACACAAGTCCAAAAACACCATACGAACTTGCTCGCACCATCAAAACACCAAAATAATGCCTAGAACTACAAATCGGACACCAAATCAAATGAAATTTTTAAGAAACTTTAGAATTTCTATTTGAACAACCGGACGCCCGAATCAGGTCAAACCAGCTCCGTTTCTTACCAAATTTGGCAGACAAGTCATATATATAGTAATGGAGCTATATCGGGTTCCGAAACTAAAATACGAACCCAGTATCAACAAAGTCAAACATTAGTCAAATCTCTTAAGTCATTAAACTTTTAAACTTAAACATTTCGACAACACGCGATAACTCGAGCTAGGGACCTCCGAATTAAATTTCGGGCATATGTCCAAGTCCCAAATCACGATATGGACATATTGGAACTGTCAAAACACTGATCCAAGTCTGTTTTCTCAAAATATTGACCAAAGTCAACTCAATTGAGTTTTAAGGCTCTATTTCTCATTTTAATCAATGTTTCATATAAAAACTTTCCAGAAAATTATACGGATTGTGCACGTAAGTCGAGGAATGATGAATAGTGCTATTTGAAGTCTCAAATCATAGAAATAATTATTAAATTTAAAGATGACCTTTTGGGTCAACAAATTCTCCACCTCTAAAAGAAACATTTATCCTCGAACGGAATTAGAAAAAGTATCTGAGCTGGTGAAAAGGTGTGGATATTTACTTCGCATATCCAACTCGGACTTACAGGTAGATGCTTCTACCGGCTGACCTCTCCATGGTACCCGAACTGAAGGATAACTCTTAGACCTCAACTGCCGGACCTACCGAGCTAGAATAACTACCGGCTCTTCTTCATAAGTCAAATCTTTGTCCAATTGGACTGAGCTGAAATCTAATACATGGGACGGATCACCATAATATTTTCAGAGCATAGACATATGGAACACCGGATGAACTGCTGATAAACTAGGTGGTAATGCAAGCCTGTAGGCTACTTCAACCACCTTTTCAAGAATTTCAAAGGGTCCAATATACCTAGGGCTCAACTTGCCCTTCTTTCCGAACCTCATTACACCTTTTATAGGTGAAACCTGGAGCAATACTATTTCTCCAACCATGAATGCAATATCATGAACCTTACGGTCGGCATAATTCTTTTGCCTAGACTGAGCTGTGCGAAGTCGATCCTGAATAATTTTGACTTTATCCAAGGCATCGTGCACCAAATCGGTACCCAACAACTGAGCCTCTCCCGGTTCAAACCAGCCAACTGGTGAACAACATCGTCTCCCACACAATGCTTTATACGGAGCCATCTGAATACTCGACTGGTAGCTATTATTATAGGCAAACTCTGCAAGTGGCAAGAATTGATCCCAAGAAACTCCAAAGTCTATAACACAAGCGCGAAGCATATCTTCCAATATCTGAATAGTGCGTTCTGACTGTGCGTCTGCCTGTGGATGAAATGGAGTGCTCAACTCAACCTGCGTGCCTAACTCGCGTTGTACAGCCTTCCAAAAGTGCGAAGTGAATTGCGTACCTCTATCATAAATGATAGACACGGGCACACCGTGAAGGCGGACAATCTCACGAATATAAATTTCAGCTAACCGCTCTGAAGAATAGGTAACTGCCACTAGAATGAAATGTGCTGACTTGGTCAACCTGTCCACAATGACCCAAACTGTGTCACATTTTCTCTGAGTCCATGGAAGCCTAACAACAAAATCTATAGTGATACGCTCCCACTTCCACTCAGGAATTTCTAACTTCTGAAGCAAACCACCAGGTCTCTGATGCTCGTACTTAAGTTGCTGACAATTCAGACACTGAGCTAAATATGCAACTATATCCTTCTTCATTCTCCTCCACCAATAATGTTGCCGCAAATCATGATACATTTTGGTGGTACCTGGATGAATAGAATACTTGGAACTGTGGGCCTCTCCAGAATTCATTCACAAATCCCATCCACATTAGGCACACAAATACGACCCTATATTCGTAGAACTCCATTTTCCCCCACAACAACCTGTTTGGCATCACCGTGTCGCACCGTTTCCTTAAGGACAAGTAAATGAGGATCATTAAACTGCCGCTCTCTGATGCGCTTATATAAAGAAGACCGAGCGACTGTGCAAGCTAGAACCCGACTAGGTTTTGAAACATCTAACCTCACGAACTGATTAGCCAAAGTCTGGACATCTACAACTAATGGTCTCTCACCAACCGGAATATAAGCAAGGTAGCCCATACTCACAGCCTTTCTACTCAAAGCATCGACCACCACATTAGCCTTTCCGGGATGATACAAAATGATGATATCATAGTCTTTCAACAACTCCAACCATTTTCTCTGCCTCAAATTAAGATCTTTTTGTTTGAACAGATACTGAAGGCTACAATGATCAGTAAATACCTCAAACGAGACACCGTAGAGGTAATGCCTCAAAATCTTCAGCGCATAAACAATGGCTGCCAATTCTAAGTCATAAACAGGATAATTCTTCTCGTCAACTTTAAATTGTCATGACACATATGCAATCACCCGGCCATCTTGCATTAATACTGCACCAAGCCTAATATGAGATGCATCACAATATACCGTATAAGATCCTGAACCTGTGGGTAATACCAATACTGACGCTGTAGTCAGAGCAGTATTGAGCTTCTGAAAGCTCAACTCACACTCGCCTGACCATCTGAATGGAACACCTTTTTGGGTCAGTTTGGTCAATGGGCTTGCTATAGATGAAAACCCATCCACGAACCGATGATAATAGCCTGCCAAACCCAGGAAACTCCGGATCTCTGTAACTGAAGTAGGTCTAGCCCAATTCTGAACAGCCTCAACCTTCTTAGGATCCACTTTATACCCTCTGCCGATACAACATGCCCCAAAAAGGCAACTGATTTTAACCAAAACTCCCATTATAAAAATTTAGCATATAACTGATTATTCTTCAAAGTCTGAAGCACACTACGAAGATGTTGCTCATGATCCTCTTGACTGCTGGAGTAAATCAAGATATCATCAATGAATACAACCACAAAAGAATCCAAATAGGGCTTGAACACCCGATTCATCAAACCCATAAATGTTGTTGGGGCATTTGTCAACCCAAATGACATCACTAGGAATTCGTAATGCCCATACCGAGTCTGAAAAGCTATCTTAGGGACATCAGATGCCCTAATCTTCAACTGATGGTAACCAGACCTCAAGTCGATCTTTGAAAATACCCTGGCACCCTGAAAATGATCGAATAAGTCATCAATTCTTGGTAGTGGATACTTGTTCTTGATAGTAGCCTTGTTCAACTGCCGATAATCTATACACATTCGCATTGAACCATCGTTATTCTTTACAAATAATATTGGTGCACCCCAGGGCGAGACACTAGGTCTAATGAATCCCTAATCAAGCAAGTCTTGTAACTGCTCCTTCAATTCTTTCAACTCCGGTGGGGCCATACGGTATGGTGGGATAGAATTGGGCTGAGTGCCCGGAGCTAAATCAATACAGAAGTCAATATATCTACCGGGTGGCATCCCCAGCAAATCTGCAGGAAATACTTCTGGAAATTCACGAACAACCGGTACTGAGTCCATAGAAGGAACATCTGCAGTGGGATCGCGAATATAAGACAAGTAGGCTAGACACCCTTTCTCGATCATACGCCGAGCCTTCATATAAGAAATAACCTTGCTGGTAGAATGACCAGGAGTTCCTTTTCACTCTAACCGAGGTAACCCTAGCATGGCTAGCGTCACTGTCTTGGCATGATAATCCAATATAGCATGATAAGGTGACGGCCAATCCATACCCAAGATGACATCAAAATCTACCATATCAAGAAGTAAAAGATCCACACTAGTCTCAAGACTACCAATAGAAATCACACATGAATAATAGACATGGTCTACTACAACAGAGTCTCCCACTGGTGTAGATATATACACAGAAGCACTTAGAGAATTACGAGACATAAATAAATACGAAGTAAAATAGGAGGACATATAAAAATAAGTATATCCTAGATCAAATAGAACTGAAGCATCTCTATGGAAAACTGGAATAGTACCTGTGATCACGACATCGGATGACTCAGCCTCAGGCCTAGCTGGAAAAGCATAAAATCGGGGCTGGGCCCCACCACTCTGAACTGCGTCTCTAAGACGGCCTCTAACTGGCCGGCCTCCACCTCTAACGGCCTGACCTCCACCTCTAATGGCTTGACCTCCACCTCTAGCTGCCTGACCCCTACCTCTAGCTGGTTGAGCAGGCGGTGAAGCAACTGGTGTTGGTATGAATGCACGAGAATCCTGATAAGATCTGTTACTCGACAACCTAGGTAAATACCTCCTGATATGGCCAATGTTCCCTCACTCATAACAACCATCCTGATGTCGTGGCTGTTGAAGTTGAAGCCCACCCGAACGGCCCGGATAACCGTTGTAGTAAGTCTGGAGTGGTGGTGCACTGATAGGAGCTGAATGTGCACTAAATGCTGGCTGCCCAGAGTATTGCATAATAGGACCGTGACTCCCTGAAGCACTGGGAGATGCCTGAAGTGCTGAATGAAATGGTCTGGGAGGATGACCCCTACTAAAATTACCCATGCCTCTAGGCGAGGCACTACTGAAACCACCGAACTGACAAGGCCTCTTATCATACCTCTGCCCTCTCTCCTGTTCAAGAACCATCTCGGTCCTCCTCGCGACATTAGCAGCTGCCTGAAAGGAAATCTCACTTCCGGTCTTCTTGGCCATCTGAAGCCTGATAGGGTGAGTGAGTCCCTCAATAAACCTCCTCACTCTCTCTCCCTCAGTAGGTAGTAAAAGGAGAGCATGATGGGCTAAATCCACAAAATGGGATTCATACTGAGTGACAGTCATACTGCCCTACTACAGACGCTCAAATTGCCTGCGATAATCCTCTCTCAATGTGATAGGGAGGAACTTCTCTAGAAATAGCCATTAAAACTGCTCACAGGTCAATACAGGCGATTCAAGTGGTCTGGTCAATGTATAATCTCTCCACCACCTTTTGACGGTACCCGTCTTCTGAAATACAACAAAATCGACCCCATTGGTCTCAACTATACCCATGTTCCGCAGTACTTCATGGCAGTGGTCAAGATAATCATGTGGGTCCTCAGAAGATGTACCACTGAAGTGAACTGGAAAGAGTTTAGTAAATATATCCAGTCTCAATAAGGACTTAGAAGACATGGCAAGCCTATCACCGACATGTGCTGCAATAACTGGCTGAACTATCCCAACTGGCGGGGCTGCTGGAGCATGATACTAGGGAGCCATCTGCTCCGGAGCGAGAGTAGTGGGAGTTTGTGCTCCTCCCCTGGCCTGTGAGACAGCTAGTGCCACTGGAAATGTACCATTCTGGGCCACACCCTCCATAAGACTTACCAAACGGACTAGAGCATCCTGAAGCACTAGAGTAGCTATGAATCCTTCCGGGACCTGAACAGGTCCAACTAGTACAGTCTGAACTGGAACTTTCTCCTGAAGATCCACCTGAGGTTCTACAACAGGTGCGGCTGCTCAGCTCTAGACTGAGCTTTGCCTCTGCCTCTAGCACGACCTCGGCCTCGACCTCTACCCCTGGCCATAGTTGCCACCGGGGGCTCTGGTCCCTGTCCGTCGGTAGATGTATTACGTCTTCTCGCCATCTGCGGGAGAATATGAATAGAATGGTTTGATTATCGATGATAGAATAAAATCGCACAACAAGATAAAAAAGAAGTGATATTGTTCCTAAACTTTATAGCCTCTGAAAGATAAGTACATGCGTCTCTCTACCGATCCTTCAGACTTTACTAAGTTTGCTCTTGACTCGTGAGACCTATGTAACCTAGTGCTCTGATACTAACTGTCACGACCCGAAATTCCCATCTTCAGGACCGTGATGTCGCCTAATATTTCACTTGCTAGGCAAGCCAACGTTAGAATATAATTAGACATTTTAACACAATTTTAAATTAATTAATAACAAAGAAAAATAAATGTGGAAATAAAGTCTGAAATAAAGTGAATAATCCATAATAATCGCGATATCTAAATACCATCCCAGAATTGGAGTCACAAGTGCACGAGTTTCTAGAATAATACAAATAAAGGTCTGAATAAAGTTCAAGTTGTTTGAAATATAATACACAGCTGAGATAAGATAGAAGGGGCCTTCAGAACTGCGAACGTTGTGCAGTTATACCTCAAGTCTCCACTGGTAGCTATATCTGGGTAAATCTACAGTACGCCATTGGGACCAACTCCGAAATCTGCACTAGAAGTACAGAGTGTAGTATCAGTACAATCGACCACATATACTGGTAAGTGCATAGCCTAACCTCGACAAAGTAGTGACGAGGCTAAGGCAAGTCACTTACATTAATCTATACGCAATAATAATAATAACAACAATAATAGAAATAAATCAGGTAACTCATTTTAACAGTTGAAGTCAACTCGGCAGTCAAAACCAACTATTATTTCAATCAACTTCCGTTGCGGAGTGCAACCCGCCCTAACAATATAATTCCTTGTTAAATTTCCGCTGCGGCGTGCAATCCGCTCCAACAATATAAACTTTAAATAAATCTGTTGCGGCGTGCAACCCGATCCCCCAATATTATTTTAAATAACTCTGTTGCGGCGTGCAACCCGATCCCCCAATATATTTATACAACTCTTAAATATAATAAAAATACTCCAATAAATACCACATTCAATGCGAAACTATTAAGCATCAAGGCATACAATAATTATAATTGATTTATGAAACAAACAATGACAAGTAGCAATTAATTGTAATAATCAAGGAGAAAATAGGCAGTATAATATTTAGTATGCTAAATGTCAAGTAACAATTAAGACGGATAAATCAAATAAGCATGTGACAATTATTACAGGAATTTAAGGATTAATATTTGACAAGGAATATGAGAGAAACAATTATTATAATAATTAATTCGTGTCTTAAAATAATTTAAGATATTTAAATAATTAAGTAAAGAATTAAATTGACAAAGTATAAGCACTAGTCACCTTGCCTATACATCGTTACACATGAAATTCACATAGCAAATAATTCAAGGGTTCTATTCCCTAGAGTCAAGATTAACCACGACACCTACCTCGCTTCGCAACCAAATTCAAGTTTTCAATACACCCTTGCCTCGCGCATTAGTGTCCGAAATCCTCAAATATAGTCATAAACAATTCGATATATTCAATACAAATCGTAGGAATTAATTCCATATGAATTTATTAATTTTTCCGGATTAAAATCTGAAATTTATTTCAAAACTCAACAGTGGGACCCACATCTCAAATCCCCAAAAAGCTTATGAAATCCGAACACCCATTCCAATACGAGTTCAGCCATATAAAAATTATCGAATTCCGACATCGGATTGGCTTTCAAATCTTCATTTTACATTTTTGGAAGTTTTTATAAAAATATGATTTTTCTTCCATAAATTCACGGATTCATGATGTAAATAAGTATGGAATCAAGAAATATAATCAATATAGGATAAGTAACACTTACCCTAATATTTTCCCATGAAAAGTTCCCGAAAATCGTCTTACCCGAGCTCAAAATCGAAAATGGTAGAAAATGGGCCGAAATCTCATTTACAGAACTTAAATTCTATTTGTCCAGGTTTTTACCTTATGCGATGGCGGAAATTCCTTCGCGATCGTGTAGCACGGCTTTTCCCACTTCCATTTTACTCTGCGCGGTCGCGGATAATTCTTTGCGATCACGAAGCATATTTTGGCTGCCCAGATTTTTAACTCTACGCGATCGCGTAAATGGTCATGCGATCGCGGAGAATATTTTCTCAGCGTTACACGATCGCATACTGACTTGAGCGATCGCGTAGCACAAATAGCGTGCCCAGCTTCTGCCTTCATTCCTTATATATGGACGCAATCAACTCTACATGTTTGCGGTGCACTGGGAGCTAACCTTTCGCGGTCGCGTGCCTGTCTTCACGAACGCGAAGGGTAAAAATCACGGCTCACAATTTCCTCTTCCCGATCGCGGGAATGGTTTCGCGATCGGGAAGCACAATACACCAAATGACAGCTGAAGCTCAAAAACCAAATTTTTTTCAAAGTTCAAAAGGTCCATAGGCTATCCGAAACTCACCCGAGCACTCGGGGCTCTAAACCGTACATGCACACAAGTCAAAAAATATCATACGAACATGCTCGCATGATCAAAACACCAAAATAATGCCTAAAACTACAAATCAGACGCCAAATCAAATGAAAATATTTAAGAAACTTTAGAATTTCTATTCGATCAAACCAGCTCCGTTGCTCACCAAATTTGGAAGACAAGTCATAAATATAGTCATGGAGCTATATCGGGTTCCGAAACCAAAATACGGACCCGGTATCAACAAAGTCAAACATTAGTCAAATCTCTTAAGTCATAAACTTTTAAACTTACAAATTTCGACATGTCACGACCCCAAATTCCCTCTGTAGGGTGTCGTGATGGAACATAGTCTCTAAAACTAGGTAAGCCTAACAATGCGGAATAATAATAAATATCTGAAATAAATAAACTACAATTCAAATAATTTTAACTCCCAAAACCCGGTAGAAAAAAATCACAAGCTTCTAAAGATTTATTCTCAATGTCTCTATATATCAACGTCTAAATAAAATATAAGGAAGCAACATAAAATGATAGAGGGGACTTCGGAGTCTGCGGACGTTGGCAGATATACCTCGAAGTCTCCGTACGCAAGTAACTCACTGAGTCTAGGCTGGTAAGATGTACCTGGATCTGCACAAAGGGATGTGCAGAAGCGTAGTATGAGTACACCACAGCGGTACCCAGTAAGTGCCAAGCCTAACCTCGGTAGAGTAGTGACGAGCTCAGGTGAGGCCCTACTGGAATATAATAATGGCATGGTAAATTATTTAACAATATAGTAAAATCAAATGACATTGGAAATGAATCAAATAGTATGTCACATTTAATGACACCAAATAATTGCAAATAATATCTCGTGAAATCAAAACAGAATTTTCTTCAACTTTATGAAAATCACAACAATTAATCGAAGACAACTATGGCCATAAATCAATATCAACAAGGGCACTACCGAGATACCGCCTCGTAGTCACAAATTATAAATAATTTCACAATATCTCATTTCCTTATATCACCGCGGGAGCCTTCACGATTTAGTTAAAGAAAATATTTTTCCCGAAATAGCATCCCGCATTTTAGCCACCCTTATCACACCGCATGACTTCTAGTAGTCACCCTTACTAGCCACGCGTATCAAGCCACCCTTATCTCACCACATGCGTTTCAATACCCAGACCTTATACCACCACATGTGTATTAATATCACAATATATCACAATTTGCACCTCAAGTGCCCAATATTTCACTTTTCCACAATAAATCAACAACAATATTTATCAATAATACAGAGCTCACGGCTCATGCCAGAATAATCCAACAATAATAATTTTTTCACAATAAAGAGCTCACGGCTCCATCACAATGAGTACCAAAAAATCTTACGAAAATATTCAAGAATAAATAATTCAGGAAAATAATATTTCAAAATTTTAATACATTGCTTCAATATCAAATATACAAATGTCAAATACTTCATATTAATAATATTTAATTTAAAGAAAATCAACCTTCAAATAATGCACAGTATAAAAGAAACCAAGTTTCAATTAAACAGGTAAAACAATTAGCAGAAAAAGGTCAAACAAATTTAAAATATATATATCTCAGATCAATGATGAAAAATATAACAAGATAAAATAATTTAATAAATATGCAATAATGATCTACACAATTTAAAAATATAATCTTACACATTTAGCCTGTGTACACACTCGTCACCTCGTG
This sequence comes from Nicotiana otophora, assembly GCA_000715115.1. NCBI lineage: Eukaryota > Viridiplantae > Streptophyta > Magnoliopsida > Solanales > Solanaceae > Nicotiana > Nicotiana otophora. The sequence continues at coordinate 82,704 of AWOL01S0004924.1, read as the reverse complement.
TACACGACTTTCAACACATTTCAATAATCACATTAATATCAATTCTAGGAAAAATTTCCCCCACACAAGGTTAGACAAGTCACTTATCTCGAATTACTCCAATTTAACCAAGTATTATGCTTTTTCCTCGATTTTCCGACTCCGATCGACTCGTATCTAGTCATAATTAATTCGATACAGTCAACAAAAATTATAGAAATCAATTTCATAAGGAAATATTACATTTTTCAATGAAATTCGAAATTAGCTCAAAAATTGCTCGTGGGACCCGTATTTTGGAATCCGGCAAAACTTACAAAATCCGACAACCCATTCAATTACGAGTTTAACCATACCAGTTTCACTCAAATTCGAATCCGGATCGACACCGAAATCTCAAAAATTCGTTTCTATGAGATTTCTAAAATTTCCCAAATTTCAATCTTAAAACACTAATTAAATAGTGAAAACAATGATATATTCATGTATATTGACCAAATCCAAGTTAGAATCACTTACCCAAATATTTTTCCATGAAAATATATCAAAATCGCCTCTCCTCAAGCTCCAATTCGTCAAAAAGACAAATGGGACGAAGTCCCCTATTTTTATAACTTACAGATTGGTTAGGGAGCTCGATTTTGTCAGGGAGCCCGATTTTGTCAGGAGGCTCGATTTTATCATGGAGCTCGATTTTGTCAGGGAGCCTGATTTTGTCAGGGAACTCGATTTTATCAGGGAGCTCGATTTTATCAGGGAGCTCGATTTTGTCAGGGAGCTCGATTTTATCAGGGAGCTCGATTTTATCAGGGAGCTCGATTTTGTCAGGGAGCTCGATTTTGTGAGAGAGTTCGATTTTGTTAGGGAGCTCGATTTTGATAGGGAGCTCGATTTTGTCAGGGAGATCGATTTTTTTAGGGAGCTCGATTTTGTCAGGGAGATCGATTTTTTTAGGGAGCTCGATTTTGTGAGGGAGTTCGAATTTGTGAGGGAGTTCGATTTTGGGAGGGAGTTCGATTTTATCAGGGAGTTCGATTTTGTCAGGGAGCTCGATTTTGTTAGGGAGCACGATTTTGACAGGGAGCTCGATTTTGTCAGGGAGTTCGATTTTGTTAAGGAGCTCGATTTTGTGAGGAAGTTCGATTTTGTGAGGGAGTTCGATTTTGTCAGGGAGCTCAATTTTGTCAGGGAGCTCAATTTTGACAGGCAGCCCGATTTTGATAGGCATCTCGATTTTGGCAGGCAGCCCGATTTTGACAGGCAGCCCGATTTTGACAGGCAGCCCGATTTTGACAGCATTTCCAGCAGAAATATTGCAGCAACTTTTGTAGCAGCTAAGTCCCACTTTTGATCCGTTAACCATACGAAATTCACCCTAAGCCATCGGGACCTCAACCCAATATACCAACAAGTCTTAAACCATCATACGAACTTATTTGAAACCTCAAATCACATCAAACAATGCTAAAATCACGAATAACACATAGATTCAAGCCTAATGAACTTTGAAACTTTCAATTTCTACAAAAAATATCGGAACATATCAAATCAAGTCCGATTGACCTTAAATTTTGTACACAAGTCATAAATGACATAGCGGACCTATGAAAATTTTCAGAATCAGATTTCGACCCCGATATCAAAAAGTCAACCCCTCGGTCAAACTTCCCAAAAATTCAACTTTCGGCATTTCAAGCCTAATTCCACTACGGACTTCCAAAAAATATTCTGATCATGCTCCTAAGTCCAAAATCACCATACGGAGCTGTTGGAATCATCAAAAGTCTATTCCGGGGTCATTTGCATAATTCGACATCCAGTCACTATTTGAACTTAAACTTTAAATGTTTCATCAAAATTTCATATCTCGGGCTAGGGACCTTGGAATTTGATTCTGGGCATACGCCCAAGTCCCAATTCACGATACGGACCTACCGAAACTGTCAAAACACTGATCCGAGTCCGTTTGCTCAAAATATTGACCAAAGTCAACTCAATTGTGTTTTAAATATCTAATTCACATTTTAATCCATTTTTCACCTGAAAACTTTCCAGAAAATTTTACGGACTGCGCACGCAAGTCGAAGAATGATAAATAGTACTTTTGGAGGTCTTAGAACACATAAGTAATCATTAAATTTAAAGATGACTTTTTGGGTCATCACATTCTCCACCTCTAAAACAAATGTTCTTCCTCGAACGGAGTTAGAAAAAGTACCTGAGCTGGTGAATAAGTGTGGATAACAGCTGCGCATATCATGCTCGGCCTCCCAAGTCGCCTCCTCGACCGGATGGCCCCTCCACTGAACCTTTACGGAGGCAATGTTCTTTGACCTCAGCTTTCGAACCTACCTATCTAAAATAGCCACTGGTTCCTCAACATAAGATAGATCCTTATCCAACTGAACCGAACTGATGTCTAACACATTAGACGAATCGCCGTGATATTTTTGAAGCATAGAAACATGGAATACCGGATGAACCGCAGAGAGACTAGGTGGTAGCGCAAGTCTGTAAGCCACTTCTCCAACCCTTTCAAAAATCTCAAAAGGCCTAATATACCTAGGGATCAACTTGCCCTTCTTCCCAAACCTCATCACACCCTTCATAGGCGATACCCGGAGCAATACCCACTCACTAACCATGAATCCAACATCGCGAACCTTCCAATCCGCATAACTCTTCTGTCTAGATTGGGCTGTACGAAGTCGATCCTGAATCAACTTAACCTTTTCCAAGGCATCCTGAACCAAGTCTGTACCTAATAGTCTAGCCTCGCCCGGTTCGAACCAACCCACTGGAGACCGGCACCACCTACTATACAAAGCCTCATACGGAGCCATTTGAATGCTTGACTGGTAACTGTTGTTGTAAGCAAACTCCGCAAGTGGTAAGAACTGATCCCAAGCACCCCCAAAATCTAACACACACGCACGAAGCATATCCTCCAGTATCTGAATAGTGCGTTCGGACTGCCTGTCCGTCTGAGGGTGAAACATTGTGCTCAACTCTACGCGAGTACCCAACTCACGTTGTATTGCCCTCCAAAACCGTGAGGTAAACTGTGTACCCCGGTCAGAGATGATAGATACCGGTACACTGTGAAGTCTGACAATCTCGCGAATATATACCTGAGCCAGCTGCTCTGAAGAGTAAGTAGTAATCACAGGAATGAAATGAGCTGATTTGGTCAGCCTATCCACAATCACCCAAACTA